>JAQFZG010000471.1:0-32562 GCA_034695465.1 Entomobrya nicoleti
AACTTTCTTTCGAACGTGGCTGAACTGTAGCTGTATGCTTGTCTTGTGTTTTTGTACCACCTGGTAAAAGATTATATGGAATGGCCTTTAAAGTATCACTTACTAGAAAACCTGAGCAGGCAATGTTTTTTTAAATTAAGGATTGAGGAAGAACAAATCGAATTTACGTTTATAATTAATTAAAATTAAAAATCGGAATATATTGGTCAAATGCAACATAGATTGAAGGAGTAAAACACTATTTTTAAAAAAATTCAATAGTAGTATTAGTATTATTTTATTATCCATACATGCAGATGCATGACTCATCGATTTTAGTCTGCCAATGTTAATTTTAAGTGAGCCATTCATAGCCGTTAAAAGTGAAATTAAAACTTATCATTTATCTAATCTCTTTAAATTTACATATTAGAATGCCGCGATGTAAATACTATCAAATGCACTTCTTCAAATTAAGAATAAATTGTGAACGTAATATCACGTTATATTAATTATTTGGACCATACATAAAAGTAGTTGCCGTTATAATTTCTAATTTCAATGGATGTGCATCTCGGCTAACGATAAGTGAAAGAGTCTTCCATTTTTGGCTATAATAATATTATGAGCTACTAACTAGTTACTAGTCACCTTCACCTTTCGCCACCTCGCCTCGTTCTTGTCGCTACTTCGACTTTATATGGATAGATTAGATATAACATTGTCAGAATAGAGACGAAAAATATCCGCTTTCGTCATTGGTTGCTGACGTGTCGTATAAAATACACTTACAGTATAGAATTAGTAATCAAGTTTTTATATGAGGCAATACCATACGTGCATTTACAACACACGTAGTAAAGTAGCTTCTAGAAGCAAAGACAACGATTGAGAACAAAAGCGAAAAACGATTTCTGCTGTTCTTTTCCCCTTCTCAGTAATTCAAGTGTATATTGCCAATGCCAACACAACAATTTTTGCTTCGTCATCTTCAGTCGTTTGTTGAAATTCTGTGAATCATTCCAACCAACAAGAACAGAACGCCATTATCATTTGAGCACTTGAAAGGAAAGCTACGTACAATAACGTAATTTTAACAACTTTTAACTTCGTTGTAAGGCCATCATCATAGATATTTAGTAAAAGGATCTCGACTAGGAAAGTTGAAACTGTAACATTATTTTGGTGAGTTAATTTGATATTTAGACACTATTCTATTTGAAATCGAAGAAATCAGGGTGTGCCATCATCATATTTGAAAAAAAAATTTAATAATTAATAATTTTAATAATAACAAGTTAAATTTTTTCTGTTATTTTCGTACAGATATCTTCCCAAAAATCAGCACCTGAGCAAAGTAAATCATCAGTTATTATTTAAGAAACATACGAAACAAAAAAGGTAAGCTTTATTGTTGAGTTGACTTGAAGTTAAATGTGCTAATTACACCTTCGTAGAGGATAGTGTATTAATGGTTTTAATTTCATTCTGGTTTTTGTAGATTCATCATGCAAATCTTCGTGAAGACTTTGACTGGCAAAACCATCACGTTGGAGGTGGAGCCATCTGATACTATTGAAAACGTCAAGGCAAAGATCCAAGACAAGGAGGGAATTCCCCCAGACCAACAGCGTCTCATCTTTGCTGGAAAGCAACTCGAGGATGGACGTACTCTCTCTGACTACAACATCCAGAAGGAGTCTACCTTGCACTTGGTACTCCGTTTGAGGGGTGGCATGCAGATTTTTGTTAAGACGCTTACTGGCAAGACTATCACCTTGGAGGTAGAGCCCAGTGACACCATCGAGAACGTGAAAGCTAAGATCCAAGACAAGGAGGGAATCCCCCCAGACCAACAGCGTCTCATCTTCGCTGGTAAGCAACTTGAAGATGGACGCACCTTGTCCGACTACAACATTCAGAAGGAGTCAACCTTGCACTTGGTGCTCCGTTTAAGAGGTGGTATGCAGATTTTTGTTAAGACTCTCACTGGCAAGACCATTACATTGGAAGTTGAACCCAGCGACACAATTGAAAATGTGAAGGCCAAGATTCAAGACAAGGAGGGAATCCCCCCAGACCAGCAACGTCTGATCTTCGCTGGTAAGCAACTTGAAGATGGGCGCACCTTGTCCGACTACAACATTCAGAAGGAGTCAACCTTGCATTTGGTGCTCCGTTTAAGAGGTGGCATGCAAATTTTTGTCAAGACGCTCACTGGTAAAACGATCACTTTGGAGGTTGAACCTAGCGATACAATTGAAAACGTCAAAGCCAAGATTCAAGATAAGGAAGGAATTCCTCCAGACCAACAGCGTCTCATCTTTGCTGGAAAACAACTGGAAGACGGTCGTACCCTCTCTGACTACAATATCCAGAAGGAGTCGACCTTGCACTTGGTGCTCCGTTTAAGAGGAGGTATGCAGATTTTTGTGAAGACCCTTACTGGTAAAACTATCACTTTGGAGGTTGAACCCAGCGATAGTATTGAAAACGTGAAAGCCAAGATCCAAGACAAGGAGGGAATCCCCCCAGATCAGCAACGTCTCATCTTCGCTGGCAAGCAACTTGAAGATGGGCGCACCCTGTCGGACTACAATATCCAGAAGGAGTCAACCTTGCATTTGGTGTTGCGTTTGAGAGGAGGGATGCAGATTTTCGTGAAGACGCTCACTGGCAAGACCATCACCTTGGAGGTCGAGCCGAGTGACACCATTGAAAATGTCAAGGCAAAGATTCAAGACAAGGAGGGAATTCCCCCAGACCAACAGCGTCTCATCTTTGCCGGAAAGCAGCTTGAGGATGGGCGCACACTCTCCGATTACAACATTCAGAAGGAGTCGACGTTGCACTTGGTGTTGCGTTTGAGAGGAGGTATGCAGATTTTTGTGAAGACACTCACTGGTAAAACGATCACTTTGGAGGTTGAACCTAGCGATACCATTGAAAATGTGAAAGCCAAGATCCAAGATAAGGAAGGAATTCCCCCAGACCAACAGCGTCTCATCTTTGCCGGAAAGCAACTGGAAGATGGTCGTACTCTCTCTGACTATAACATTCAGAAAGAGTCAACTTTGCATTTGGTGTTGCGTTTGAGAGGTGGGATGCAGATTTTCGTGAAGACGCTCACTGGCAAGACCATCACCTTGGAGGTTGAGCCAAGTGACACCATTGAGAATGTGAAAGCCAAGATTCAAGATAAGGAAGGAATTCCACCAGACCAACAGCGTCTCATCTTTGCTGGAAAGCAACTCGAAGATGGTCGCACGCTCTCCGATTACAACATCCAGAAGGAATCGACCTTGCACTTGGTTCTCCGTTTGAGGGGAGGCATGCAGATTTTCGTCAAGACGCTTACTGGTAAGACCATCACTTTGGAGGTTGAAGCAAGCGACACCATTGAAAACGTCAAGGCTAAAATCCAAGATAAGGAGGGAATCCCCCCAGATCAGCAACGTCTTATCTTCGCTGGAAAGCAACTTGAGGATGGGCGCACCCTTTCCGACTACAACATCCAAAAAGAATCTACTTTGCACTTGGTGCTTCGTCTTCGTGGAGGTTATTAAATTCAATTCATGTAACATTACTAATTACTCGCCCATTGTTTTAGATCAATTATACTTTAAAATGAATTCCTATCCTTCGTATACTTTTTTATAATTTCGAAATATAAATTTGTGGTGTGAAAAGTCCTAATTATTGAATATGAACTGAAAACGTCAATAAAGCCATTAAATCCGTTTTCTTGATAAAAAAAATACCACGATCTTAATTTACTTTTCTCATGTCTATATGCATATTATGCAAGCATAATCTAACTCGCGGATTCATATTAATTTCTGGTGCACAACAATCCAGTCATGATGTTGGTAGTGTCTGTCACTCTCATTGAGACCTTCATCTATCTTGCTTCGGGACCTGGGGTGGATGATATGGAGCCCCTGAAATAGTTGCATTGTTGCATGTACTCATATTTAATCGATCGGTTTTAGGTGTAATATTTTCGGTGATTTTACTGATTTTAGTTGTGCAAGCCTCAATCAGTGTCATTCATTACAGTGACACTCGGAAGCCAAATAAAAGTTAGCATGCCTCATAAAAATTGATTTTTAACAATTTTATTAATTTTTTGTTTACACATTTTTATGACACGTAAAATTAAATAATTGCATCATTACTACATTATCCTTTTTCTCTATTGTTTACAATAATTAACTCAAGATATATTTTACGGAATACATCTCTAATATATTCTTCTAATAAATAGTATCACAGACTTTTTTTTGCCTATCTATATTACTCTCACAAGTTAAATGAAAGTTATCAGTACTCAGTTACTGTAATTATCCTACCAGTTGTAAGTTTATGATACTCATACTCATCAGTCGTCCTCTGCCTGCCACTTCAGCATAAAATATATCGTGAGGTCCATAAAATTAGTCGTTTGAAAGAAACTGATAGCTTGACATTGAAAAATTACTTAGTTTTCATCTGGGTTTATATATAATCAATAGTTCATGTTCATCCATTTAAAGAGAATGGTTTCGTCATGAGGTCAAAGATATCAATAGGGATAGAGGAAAGAGGAACGCCATGCATAAGAAGGAACATCTTCAGATCGAACGCTGTAAGCTACTGGAGTAGTGAATCCCCAGTCAGTGTCTACTGAACATGTATAGAACAATTTTTAGTCTACCTTATTTCAGTTATCTTTATGATATGAATTAAAAGGTATATTATAAGGCGGCACTTTTGTAAACATTTCAATTACAAACAGAAACACAAAACGCAGTCAGGGTAAATTTTTTAACAAAACCATTAATTCTTTATACTTGGCATACATTAATTCGCGCAGCGATTAGAAAAACATACATAAAATTCCTTATGTGATAAATTGAGCGTGAGTACATTCACTAAATAAAAATTTGTAAAAAAAATCAGTATTGCTTACATAAATTACACAGTAAGGAAGGTATCATGCAAAGTTTAAAAAATATATACATACATTTCTCGTAATCTGGTATTATCTTATAATCTTATCTAAAACGCTTTCGTTTTCTTTGATGAGCATAACTCGTTGACTCACAGTAGGGATGTTGCTCAGTTGCAATGTTTCCTCCTGGAAATACATATGGAGTGGCGTGAACAGTTGGTACACCATCAGTGGCTGTCCAATATCCATCCATCATTGAATTGTTACAGAGAGGACCAGCCCGATTTCTCTTTTCGTAATTCCAAGCTAAAAAATTAAACGTGATCATAGTTATCATCATATTTTATTACCGACTAGTCCAAATTAATTTTGCCACGAATTTAGCGAAATATAGTGGTGATTAGTTATCGTTATCATACCATCCATGTTCCTTTTCCCATTGTACTGCCAAGAGGTGGATGGTCGCTGATTTGGGGTTTTGTTATGCACAACTGAAATTATGGTTTAAAAATTATTTACTTTCGTTTTTTATCAGAATATTTATCGAGTTTGCATATTGTTTGAATGATATCTACCTCCTGGTGGAGCATTTGGCAGTCCCATTCCAGCTCGAAATCCTGCCAAGTAAGCAGCTTTTTGTTTTCCATGATCCTCCGCCAAGCGAATTCTTATGGGCTCATCAGCTCCTTGAGGAACAAAGTTGTTCAGGGCATTTATCGCTGCCGCTGCTTGGTCTCGTCGTTCAAACCTAGAATAAGAAAGAATATCTTAAATGTTATATTTGTCTTTACAAATTTCATCTCATCTTCATTTCCACCACTTTCAGTGTTTTACCGGATAAACGCAACACCCCTGGGCATGTTGGTATATCGATCCACGAGAAGTTTTCTCTGAACGATTTCCCCAAAAGGAGCGAACAGGCCAAATAAGTCCTCTTCAGTCATGCTCCTTGGAAGATTAGTCACGTACAGATTGGTATCTTTGATGTCGTCGGAGGGAGGACGGGCAAAAGACACTTTTATTCTTTTATTTTCCACTTGGGTTCCATTCATATCAGATCTTGCCCGAATGCCATCTTCTTCATTAACAAAATTTACAAACCCAAAACCGTAGGAATATCCCGTCTGAAAATGACACAAAATATAGTTTCAAACATTGTTAAAATCATGATTCATGATATTTTAAAAATGTATAAAATAAATTAAGTATTTTTAACGGCATACCGTAGCATCTCTCATAATTTTAACACTATCAATCGGTCCATATGACACAAACAGGTTGAACAGTTGCCGATCAGAAAATGTCTGAGGCAGATAATTTACAATAAGATTACGCTTAGTAATAATATATTTTTTCCCAGCCTGGCTCACAGAAATGTTATCATCTTCATTAGAGTCGCTACTACCACCGCCGCCTCCACCCTTTTTGGATCTGCGGTCCGCCCCTGATTGTTTCTCATCACTACTTGAAGACGCGCCCAACACGGGAAATGATGCTTTATCTCCATCTCCAATACCCAGTGGTGAGGAGGCTCCTTTGTCGGCGAAGTAATCACTCGCATTCAAATTTGAAGACCAAACGCCCGATGGAGAATGTCCGTTGGTGGTGGAACCATCTTGGAGTTTTTGAGTCTTCACTACTTTCTCTGCTTTCACATCAGTCATATCCCCGCTTCCACCAGCAGTAAACTCTTCTGGTTTCATACTTTTAACTAATGATCCAGAACTAGTTGTCGTGATTGACATAATTTACAAAAGAATAAAACACTAATTTGAGAAACAGAAAGTGTACAAAGTCAACCTTTTACCCACATGACATGTAGTCCCCGTTCTTTGTCTTTTCAACAAATTGTTATAAACAATCACACAACTGACTTTTTCAAAAATTTCAAAATCAAAGTAGTACGACATATTTATTGCCGTACATAAAAAAATAAGCTTCTGTTTGACCCTGCTTGTTGTCATAGGCCTTGCAACAATGTTTCAATAGTCACTTCTACTAACCAATCGGGTGAGCAGTGCACCACAGTGAGTGTGTGAAGTGTGAACAGCAGAACATAGTGAACACTGAATAGAATAGTGCGTTTGTTTTGAAAATCGGGACTCAAAAACCAAAACCATGTCGCTGATTTTATGTTGACAGTTGTGATTTCTGATTATGATATGTGTTTTGTTTCATTAGCTAATTTTAACAATTTTCATTAATATTTAAACTTCGTAAATTCTTACATGTAAATGTAAATATATTATTACATAATTAATTTTTAAACTTGCACCATCAGCTGGTACGCGAGAACTTACATACACAAAAGCTCATTGTTGATGCAGAATCTTGCACCGGTCTGTGCTTTGCTTGTGCTGGGTTTTTGCACGTGGTTTTTTTGTTAGCTTCACTTTTCACTTTCTGACATCTGAAGGTTTCAGTCTCCATCTTAATCAAACATTAAATGCATACCAAAACTTTTGATAGCACTGATGACTGATGACGTCTCAAACTTTACCAGCTTTAGTCAAATGAAATTTTTAATTTACGTTTCGTTTAACGTTTATTTGACAAGCTTACAATAATGCTTATAACTCTCGTGCTAGACCTTATCCTCTATTTGCTCAATTATTGCATGGAGTCCATCAAAGCTGAAAGCGTTGTAAAGTTTCTGGTAAACACTGGTGCTTAACTGGCCTCGCGCTTTCTCGAGCACTTACATAATAAATATAAGAATGGTCCATCATCATGATCTCACAAATTCACAATTAAAAATTTTCATGTAAATTAAACATTTCCAGAAGGAAAGCTTTTCATGCGCTTATTTGGAAGGTAGGTAGTTGAGGTGGTGGGGGTTATATTTCCACATTTCCATATTTTTTCAACACTTCCAGTTCCAGCAGTGTCCCAGAGTAGCTTAGATGTTTGAAATGGTTGGAGCATTGCAAAAAATGGAAAACATGGTTGATGGATACCAGTAGTTGCTCCTACACATTGTAATCTTCATAGTAGATAGCTCGTAGTAGTAAGCTACATAAAAGTCGGAATATGTCGGATTCCGGAGCATCAGGGTTTCCACATTTGGAAACAATTTCCATCAGGAAGGATGATGGTTCCACTGACGGGACTGATGGGAAGGAATATCTTGTCTCGTCCGTGCAAATGCTCCAAGTACAAGGAAGTCAGCTTAATATTCACCACCCATATGAAGATGAAGAAGCTGTGTTGCGAAGTCGTGCCTCCTCCAGGAAGGTAATGACCACGACTAATGAATGCACTTTTATATGTTAAACACAAGATTTGACCTTTTTAATGTCTGTTTTCCGTTAACATTGCAAAAAAAACATGCAACTTTACAGTTTTAAATTTCTTGCAGAGAGAAACTTGTCATAATTTTAGTTTTATGCGTGTCATGAAGATCTTGAAAATATTTCGAAGTTGCAAATAAAATCGTATAAATCTTCACAATTTCTTTATTTTAATTACTATGTTTTAGTCGTCATTTTTATCGATACTCTCAAGAGCTAGCTTCTCACGAGCTAGCTTTAGCTCGCTTTTTGGCCACGACGAATCCAAGGACAAAATGGGGACGCGTGCAGCCGCATGTAAGTTGCCCATTTTTTGCAGTTGCAATTACTAATTTCGAAAGTTGCAATTTCAATTTAATTTCTTTTTCAGTCACGGCGAAAATCCGGAATCTGCAGGATTATCATAGCCGGCTAACAAATGGGATTATGCCACTTCCAACAGGGCTGGACATAGCCAATACATTGAAACACTTTTCGCAGACGTTGCTTGGTATGTATATATCAATAGTATATCGAAATCAGTTAATTTTAAAAGAAATTACCTTATCACAAAAATATATGTTTGGTTGTCATTTATGCACACACATAGCGGTAATGAAAGATGTACCCCAATATCCATTGGAAATGCTGAAGCAACGGTCTGAGGAGTCAGCCAGAATGCAACTGTTTCCGAACCTAGATTACAACGGCTTGTTTAATGTGGTTGTACAGTTGATTGATGTTACACCCAGTGTACAACTTGGAATTCAATGTAAATGCGTTAAAGATATCAGTTCATTCATGCTTTTCGTTAATATATATGGTTAAATATGACTGCTATGATAAGATTATTCATTTATTTTAAACCAATATAGCTCTTGGTCAAGCTATTTTGCAGACAATTTCTTGTATTCTACCATTTTTGGAACATGAGCAGATTGACACTCTTCCATATATTGTGGCTACATCCCTTGGAACATTTCCTTCATCTCTTCACAAAGATATAATTGATCTTCTTTGCCATTACCTCTTTCCCTTTACTTTGTGTATGAAATGTTAACTCAACTCAACAATTTGGATTGAGCTATATGACATAATTTTAAAGCAAGTTAAATGATGTTTTTAGATAACTGTGACCAGTGTCCAGACAAATCGGCGTATGCTACGCAATCTGTGTCTGCCGTCCTGATGATGGTGTTCCAGTACACATCTTCTTCAGGTGGTTCACGTCAACCTAAATCATTAAACTTTATTGTATGCATTTTATCTTAAATTATCGAATCATTGTCAATTTAATGCGTGTAATAGAATACCATTGTCAAATATTGGAAGCCGTAATGTGTTACAAGAGAGATGCAATCAAGGATCTACTTTGTGTCATCGCTTACGGCACAGTTGAAGCACGGAAAGTTGGAATGAAACTTTTGGTTTATTACTGGCCACACGTCAATCCAACTTTATATGACAGGAGGAACGTGAACTTTAATTTTAACGGTATACTTTCTTTATTGACCTCTTTCTCGGATTACCTGAAAAACGTATGCCCATACACCATGAAATCATGCCCTTTTTGTACGATTTGCAGGATATAAAATTCCAAATTGTCGTAGTGAAATGTGCAGCGTTAACAATACTGGAGTGTGTGTAGACGCTGCAAAAGTTTGCTTTGATCATTCCGTGGGGATTTCATTAGCTCCAGAAAATCCCCCTCCACTGTTCTTATGTCAGGAATGTTCAAGTCGTCTGCAGTCGGAGCAGCCCACAGCTTCAGAACATTTGTATGATATTTTATTGCCAATTATGAAAGCAGGAACAACTTGTGAAAACAAAGTGAGAAATTTCAATTTACCCCAAAAAGTCAACTTTTAGAAAAATAAATACATTTATTTACACAGTAAACTTTATTTCATTTCAGAACTGTCGTTCACAAGGTCCTGATAAAGTTTTGAACGCAGTAATATGCTTCCATGCAGAATGTGCGAGCTACAATGGAAACCGTCCCATTCGATATTGTAGCCAGTGCCATTCAATTAGACATAACAATAGAAGAGGCTTGGATCACGTTTTCCATAAGTCTATTCAGTCTCCTGATAATTCTGACACGGAACTCTTGAACTACCATGTTGAGGCTGTTGTAAGGTATGAAAATGTGTCTACATGTTTTAACGTAGAATAGTTGAGTTGTGTGTGTGGGCTTACTGCACAAGAACCATTTTTTTAAATGCAGCTCATTATTGGAAGCCGAACCTTTAGCCACACGAGGTGGCACCAAAGATGTCCTAGATCAGCAAACTCGACTGCGGTTATTTACTGATGGCGAGTTCACAGACCCTATTCCAATTGAAGAACGTCGGCTTTTGGGTAGATTTGGAATATGGTTGCTGGTAGGATTTTTTAATCCAGAAGATGATATCATGAAGGATGTCATAAGTCGCTTGCTATCGTCCTTGTTTCAGTGGTTTAATACGACAGCTTATTTGGGAAATGGTAATGATAATAGACCAAAAAAATCTTATTCTTCAGTATTCTGTTTTTGTTAAAGTAAATGTTTGATTTTTAACAGACCCATCAGCAAATGCATTGGAAAGACTGAAAGTTGATGTTGTTTGTCCGTGGTTAAAAAAGGTGATCAAGTTTCACTTTGAAACTTTCGTAACTTGCTTGTTGCCACATCCTCCAGATTACGCGCGCGTGGGTGGCCATTGGGATGTGATATCTTCACGGACCTACCATCTCCGTGAAGGTTTCAACAGGCTTTTCTGCTTGGTTCCGTACGAGGTAATATCGCCAGAGATATGGAGTCAAATAATGCCCCATTGGATGGAGTCAATGGCTTCAGAGGTTCCAGAAGAGGAAATGGGAGAATTAAAAATAATTTTGAGGTAATTAAACTAGTTCCAATTGATGATAAGTCCGTAGCTTTGTATGTATTTCAAAAGTACAATAGTTTTGGTTTGAATTAATTTCAATCCAGCAAAGTGATGGATCCAGAAATGAATCCTCTTGGATTTGAAGCGAGACAGATGTATCAGTTCATTGCAGTTCGATTCCATCAAACCTCTCATAAAGTCAAGGAGCAAGCTTTGAAATGGCTTCAGGTGCTGTCAAAACTAGAAATCGTTATACCACTCTACTTCATCTTTTCCGTCTTCCGGGAAGGGATACGACCGAAAATGGATAAGGTTCCAAAGCGTGGAAGTGTTTCACAATCGGGAGATGCAGCAAAAGATGTTATTTGTAAGACATAATAAAATATAATTTTATTTCCATTCCTGATACACGTTTAAAATTTTAAAATTAATTTTTACTTATTTTTCAAGCTGCTATATGCCAGGATGATTCTCCCAATGCTTCATCCCTTTCTGACGACGAGGATAATATTCAACTTCACACAGAACAGCAATCAGACAGCGAACTGATGCTGTCTTCTTTCATTTTCATGCTGGACATAATTTTGAAACAGGTAATCATTGGAACTAGATTTTGTTAGGAGTTTCATCAGAGAATAAAGCCATAAATCTTTATATGCACCTTTTCATTTGTGCTTTTTAGCTGGAACTTCAAGAAGTGGAACAGCACAAAGGTCTTCAAACCCTTGTAGCAAAAGATGCAATGGTCCTTTTGCATAACATGGTTGCAATGCCTTGGCCAGGAACTCATACTTGCCAACAGGGTCAAGACTGCCAGTTTTGTGAAATGGCAGTACTGTGGTATCAATTAGCTCTTGAAATAGTGCAAAAACTTGCTCCAGAAAATTCAGCCCTGGCAGCCGATGTAATATTGAGTCCTGATGGAGAGTTTGGCGGCAAAGGATTTACGGACGCTCCCCAAAAACCTGATACGAAAAGCGACGCCAAGCCTGCGATTTCTCCAAAGTCAGAGAGTAGGGGGCTGGAAGGAATAATCGTTAATATGCCACAGGTTACATTACATGTTCGTGTAATTTTTTATTAAATTTTCATTTCATATTCATTTAATTCATAAAATGCATCGTTATAATGTAGATTCTTACCGCAACAGTAGAAACTGTATCAGAAATTGATTTGGGGCCTTTGATGGGCTCCTCAGATAGAACAGTTAAGGCTGTCGCCCGTGCAGTGACAATTACAGATTCAGATACAGGTTTAAAAAAAATTATTTGTTTATGTTTTGTGCATTTAAATTGCATTTTATACTAAACTTAAGCTCAAATTCTATCATGAATTCCTATAGCCAATGCCACTGCTCAAGTCCAATCAACTCCATTGATGGGAGATGGAGATGTAGATGGCGAAGACGACCGACGAGATTCTTGGGTTACTACTGTTGGAAAGTTCCGATTTTTAATTGACGAATTGCCCCCATTTCTTCAGTTTACATACGAATTGCTAAAGGTGTGTGTTTTTATAATTCTTGTACCATAGTATGCACTTTTTGAAACTTATTATACTAACGACATATTTCCAATTACAGAAAATTCCTGACGAAGAAGATCCCGAGGTAATGCACAATATGCTCAAGTGTTTGAGAATAATGTTCCTTCATGGAGAAGTGTTCATGAAAGCGTCAAAAGATCACAGAGGCTTTGTTATATGGTGTCAGGAGAATTTGATCATAAAAAAGTAAGTCAGTATCTCAAATTATATGAGATTATTATAGTTATCAAGTTTATTTTGCTAATTAGTAACGCTTGTTTTCATGCAGTTTATGGGAACTGATGGACGCAGAGTATTCACAAATCTGTGAACAAGCCGTGCCAATTCTACTACACTGCGTTACATTGCCTGTTGGAGCTGATATGTTTTGGAAACAAATACAGGAAGAATTCGAAAGTCCAGATTGGAGACGCCGTTTCACTGCAGGTAAAAGTTCCAGCAGCTCACATCATAACATCAAAATTTGCCATTGCACATTGCGCTTTAACTTTTATTGTAAAAACTTTTCAGTGGAAAGAATCATCACAATCACACGATTCATGGATTCTCATCCAGTTAGGAATAGCCAAGCCTTGCAGACAGCCCTTGCAAATGCGTTTTGCTATGTGATCTCTTCACTTGATGACTCTCACGTTTCCGTCGCCCAAAGAGCAGCACTTTATCTTGGAACTATTCATGACTCTGCCTTTGCGGTACGTGCTTAAATTTTTCAATTTCAGCAGATTTAATGAAATTGCGTTGTCCATTAATGAATAATTATATATTTTTACCTACAGAGCTTGATGTACTGTTTGGAGGCACAATTTGACACCGTGATTATTGACCGTCCAGTTATTTTGCAGTCATTGTACGTGTTATTGAACTCTGTAAGCGACCGAAAGATCCTGCGATGGGACTTCTTTTTGAATTGCTTTGACACGCTGTTTCTGGAAGCCCAAATTACTTTGGAACGGTTGGGTGACATTACACTTACCAAAGGTATTTAAATCATTTTAGTATGCACATTAATTTTTTTTAAACCTTGATATCATGTCATGTCCTTTACACCACCACATTTTGAAACTTTATCATAGACGTACGCAACATTGAAGGCAATCTGGATAATTTTATTCGTAAATTGGGAAGAGTGCATGAAGCGCTAATGAAGCACGAGAATAATTATTCTGCCGGGTCTCGAACACTTTATGCTAGCCTAGGGTCAAAAATGACATACAAGCGAACTATGTCAGCTCCCGGTGGTTTACATGCAAAGCCAGGGGGTAAGTAAATTGGGTTTAATTTAAAACAACATGGCGTAGAATATAAGTCTAAAAATAACCACCTGAATATAAACTTTTTTTGGGGACACTTTTAGATAAAGGATATTATAGACAATCGTCCGCTCCTACTTTGAAACGAAAAGGCTCTCGTCACGGTGTTGGTATGAATGAATCCATAAAAAATATTGCCAGTTTACATAAATACTGCCAGTTGCTGTCTTTAGTCTCCAAACTTAAAGAATCTTCTCTATTTTTCAGAGGGTTATATTCACGGACTAATGGGAGGTGACGATGGCCACTTATTGGGAATATTTCATCGTATAATTGAGATTGAAGAGCAAGACAAAGAAACAATGCATTTACTCACGTTTATTTTCATGCAGTTTCTTTCGCGTTATAACAGAGGGGTAAAGATCTTTTTTAATTACAATTATGTGACAAAGAGTTTTCCAATATATTTAATGTGTGCTACTTTTGTACTTATTACTTTACAGCCTATTCCCAGCGATAATAAGGCCCTGGCAAAAACTCAAAATGTGCTGTTGCGCCACATTACCATGTTGTTGGGATATAATTCGAATGATAAAACATTTTTCATACCTCCTGCAAGAATGCGGTCATCGCCAGTTTTTAATTCATTTGTGTCAACACTACCACAAGTTTTAGATCAAAATTTCAGAATCGGTGGAACTCTTTTGCCCTTGGCATTGACGATTTTACAGTATTGTCCAGCGCCCTCCAAAAATGTTGGACAACGGGCACATCCTTCGTATTCATTGTGGTTTCTTGAACCTCATGTACGCAGAACTTGGTTGATGAGCTTGATTGTCATTTTGTATAAGGTGAGTTGTAATACTTCCCTTTCCAATTAGTTAATGAATAGGTTTCCCCAGATTGATAAAGTAAATTATCTTATTTAAATAGTATGATTATGGAAGCTCCCCGCTGTCGGTACAAGTTCAAAATGTTATCCGAATTGTTTTGAATACTCTAAATCACATGGAACACAAGTGCAGACCACTTCCTTCGACACTTATTTTGGATGAGCCCATTGGCCGATCAAGGGGTAATTTGAGATGATATTTTATAACTGTATTTTGCTAGAATAATTTGTGTATTTGAAATTAGACATAAGCCGAACAACACTTGGCAATTTAGCCGGAGATTTGGAGCATATTACAGAGCACGAGACACCTCCAATTACTCCACTTAGCACGCACAATATGTCACCCAGCTTTGGCTCAACACGTGAGGCACGGAAAAGTGTTAGCAGTATTTCGTCAGTGAAGAAGGAAAAAAAGGGAACTCCTAGTGGTATTTCAGAGTCCTTTGATATGATGTAAGTTTTTAAATATAACATGTTTATTTTAAAATGATGGGTGCATTTTCATGGTCATCGATGACTTCTTGAATTTTTAGGTCATCAACTGACGACCCAGATGATATTGAACCAGAGCTGGCTGCGATTCCAGAGTCACCCAGACTGGTCACTGCAACTGAGGTGAGTAGTTAGATGTGTGGTACTATGATAATACTTGTTTGGAACAAATTATATTTAAGTATACATTATTAATGGTTTCAGTGTTCTTTCACGGAAATGGCTCTTGTCGAAAGTTCCAAAGTAGTAGCCACAATAATTCACCCCAGTGAAGAGTTTCAGACAATCGATCAGTTACAATCATTTCAGCCAATTGTAATTTCTGAGAGTCCTAAAATTGGACACTCTAATTCTGGCTCTGCACCTTTGTCCGCCTCAGCATCGGAGAAATCAAAAAGCATTGCATGGTTTATTGGCAGCGGGGCTACGAGTGAAGCTGACAACAAGTCATCGTCGTCTGGTGGAAGTACCAGTAGCAAAAGTGGGGGAACTATTGCTAAAGCTGTAACAGGAGGAGACTTCCCATGGCATCTTAGCGTTCAGGCTGCACTACAAATAGCGAAAATTCCTGCTCCTCCACTAGAGCGATTACTTCCAGTAGGATTTTATGCTCCTCCATTATCACCTACCGTGAAATCAGTTCCTAGAGTGAATCCGAATGGAGGCCACGGAAGTCCATACGAATCTCCAGAATCGCCAATGTCCAGAATGGGCAATATGGGCATGATAACAATCGGTACTTTTGTAGTTTCAGAATAAACTAAGAAAAATCCTTCTCTTGTGTGATACCAAACAACTAAACCACTTTAATTTTTTTAATTTTCTTGGGTCAGGTCCCACAGTAAGGATTGATGAGGGTGAAAGTGGTGGTGATGGATCAGAATCAGAGCGACCTCATGTAGAAAGGCTTCTATCCCTTGGGGGACAAGGGCAAGATAAACCATTCAAACCAGGTAAGCTGTTAATACAATGTAGAAGAAGTCGAATTGATAAATCCACCTTATATTTGTAAAAAGTAATAATTGTAAATTTCTTTAGATGATCATGCTAAAGGACTTCATAAAACCGAGGTTGAAATCAAATTTACTTTTGGTTCATCAGTTCATCTATATTTCTATCAATTCTTTAAATGGTCAATTTTAAACTGATTTGTTTTGTTTTCTAGTATGGAAACACATCTCCAAAGAAGCTGGTGAAACAGCCCAATGTCATTGACTCGGATGTTTTTGAAGGCGCGCAGAAAACCGATAACTCCGGCGATAAAAAGGGTGGTGGTACAAGTGAGCATGATGCTGCAAAATCAGTTGGATTCGCGTAAGAAAACGTTGTAATTTTTAGATTAATAGATTATGAAAAGTATTCTGACTGAAAGGGATTCTCACATTTTCCCAGGGGAAATCTTGAGGGTTCTGGACAACCTTCACGGTACATTCATCAGCATCTTCGGCAAAGCTGTCTTCGGGTGGGAGAAGACTGTGTTCAAGAGCGTTGTGGGGACTGTGGGGTACTCCTGGAATCTTACACCAACGATGAGCTCGGTTTGTGCATTGTTGCACTTGAGACTTTTATTCATAGAGAGCCATCCGTTGCTGCTCCATCCATGCCAGAAATTCTAAAAGTTGTTGCAAGGTATGGTTTTTTATGCAAGTACAATTTATGATGCCTATTCAAGATATTGGAAGGGAAACTTTTTGAACTGTTTTTAGACTGGCATTGAAACCACTATTCCCCTGGCAAGTAGAAGGGTCATCATACTTTCCTGGCGCAGTTTCTAGCGTAGCACATCAATTTCTTCGCTGTGTTTTGCATCAATTGGCTCCATATGGCGTCTTTGTGCAGCTTTTCCAAACAAAATTCCCAGGTATTTAATTTCTTTTAATTCAGAAGTGAGTAATGAGTTGTTTGAATTTGTTTTAGTTATTTTGTATTTTTATGTTTCCAGAAAAAAATAAAGTCGATCTTTTCAAGTCTATATCCCTTTCACTGGCGGATTTTGCTGCACTAAACCCTGTAGCTCCTTTACAAATGCTGTTTGAGGTGTGTACATTTCTTATTTTCGCCCAAAAAGGTATTCTTTCAAAGTCCTGTGTATTTTTATCGATTTAATGGCTTCTTATCTTGCTCGCTATGCAGACTTTGAATGCAAGAAAAAGCATCGTAATGGACACAGTTGCTCCAATCATCGATAACATTGCCACATACATGGAATGTTTGCCATTGGAAGCAGCCTCAGCTACATGGAGTGCAGTAATCCCCTTGAGCGAAGCTTTTCTGAGAAAGGTTTTACCTCTGATGCAAAACTTGACCGGAATGGATGGAATTTTAAGAACGATGGCTTGCTTGATGAGATTGCCGGGGATATCTGCATTCAAGGTACTGCTGCAATACAATATTTTCTATAGTCTATGATTCACGATCATTTAAATTAAGGCAGTTATCTAAAACTAAAATTTTGAATTTGTTATTGGTCTATTGTTTTTAAAGAGCATTCTAGATCCGTTTTCCAAAATACTCTCCTTTGTTCTGGGGAATCTGGGATTAAAATACAATAACTTGGTTGAACTGTGTCACTTGTGTCATCGTGGATTTATGAGAGTGAGTGGTCATTTGAAATTTGGAAACATGCTAACGCTCCCTCTTGATTACGCTTCCTCTTGATTAGTAAATTCACTTGTATACCTTATGCGTAACAGGAACGAGAGAAGCTTCTCTTAACGAGAGTTGCCGTTTTGGAATTGGTGCAAGCATTGAAGTTCAAGACGAACATTCCGGACTCCAATTTTCTTACTTTAGTAACTTTTATACTACAGGTATAAAGTAGTTTTAAATGTGAATTAATCATTTTAAACTAAATTACAAACAAATGCAAATACACTATACAGGACGCAGGTGGGTCCCTTGCTCCTTTTGTTGGAACTGAAGATTTCCCAAAATTTCCTACCTGTGAACCATCAAATGCTCCAACTACGGGCGCAGCAGAATGTATGCGCCAACATTTAACAGATTCTTTGGAATTCTTGGCGGATTTTCATTCTCTGAGCAAAATCAAGGTATATTATGTACACTTTTCATATATGCATTATGCATATCAAACAACCTAAATCATAAGTTAAATAATTTTCAACCATGATTTTTAAACTTAATCATCTCACAGAGTAACTATAAAGGGAATGGGTGCGGATTAAATGAAGACACATTGGGCGGCGTGATTAAGGGAGGAATCTCTCAATTCATTGCTTTAGAAATATCCCGAGGAAATAGTCGTGAAAATCGTGCCATTGGTCGACATCTTCCTTGGCTTTACAATCCACCTTCTGCAATACAACAGGGGTAATAAGAGATACTCTAGTTCCCTACTTTTATTTTAGCAAAATAACACTTTCAGTCGTTAATTGAGTTTGAAAACTTTTCTTTAAATAGCCCCAAGGAATTCTTGGATTGTGTATCTCACATTAGAGTGCTTTCATGGCTTCTTCTTGGGGCATTAACTCACACAGCCATGTTTGGACCCAGCTCTAATGTGGCATGTGTTCCAATTCCTTTGGAAGCATCTTGTCATGTAGCTGATCACGTACATGTAATTATGACAGGGTTCGCTGAACAATCAAAAGCATCAGTGCTTCATATGTCTTCATTGTTTCACGCTTTCATACTTTGTCAGGTATTATGCAAAAAGCTGAAATTCATAACAATAGTTTTCATTGAGCCTGTGTAAAATGAGAATTCCATATTTGATGACCGATTTGAAATCTATTTTAGGTGTGGACCATATACTTGGAACAAGTTGGTCCAGCAGCTCAAACATCTAATTCCAGTGATCCTGCAAATGTTTCCACGAACATCTTAACTGACTTCTGGGGCAAAGTTACTCCTGCCATTCTTCAGTTGATTTCGCATTCCAAAGTCGTAAGTACATATATCTAAAATTGCTACATTTTACCTTTCGGTTATACTCGTGTAAATTATAAATTTTTATCTCGGTGAAATTTTAGTTGGCAGAGATGGTCAATTTACATTTCCTAAGTTTACTCGAGTCACTTCTGGAATGCAATTCCAGCGTTTTCAGCAGATTGCTACCACTTTGGAACCCTGTTTTATATGCACATCATGGCAATGTGAGCATTAGTTAAAGCATAAATATTATTCCATCCAGTTGCTTTGATGTCCATCATTAATTTAAAACATCATTTTTTAAAAATTATAAAACCAGCTTCCGGCTCACGTTCAAGTTCGTTTGCAAACATGTTTGGGATATCCACCTCCGGACTTTGCGACTCAAGAAACAGCAAGTGCGAGAACAGCCAGACGAAAACTAAATGAAGAACTTAACATGCCCCAAAGTACTGCAGCTGAGTTTCCATCTCCTACGTGTGGGCCTATCCACAATCTGCTCTTGTTAAAGTGGGTTCAGCGACTGCAGTTTAAAATGGGTCAAATTGAATTACAGTCATCTGCGGCAACGCAGTTTTACCCGTTGTAAGAAAGCAGTATTATTCTAGAAATGTGAAAGTATTATGAACTTTACCAGTACTGGTGCTTCAACAGTATTACTACTGCTATATGTATTAAAATTATTATATGGGAAATAAAGATAAAAAGTACATAAAAGTATATACTTAAAAATTACTCATCCCGTTTTTATTTTTATCAGTTCGAAAGGTCATACGTCAATTTAATTCGTTACCCAAAACAGATGAATACAAAATATATTATGTATTTATTTCTACTCTATTTGTATATTATTCACACAATCATACATTTCATAGTTTCAAAATAGAAACGTAAAGGTAATCACACATTTCTCGTAATATCCATATAGCATAACTTACAGTTAGAATAATTCATTTATCATTAATCACTACAAGCAAGCAACATGTTCTAAATCATTCAGGTCAGGTTCTAGTTGTGAAGCAAAAATATATGAAATCTCAGTACCATATTCATGAAAAAGTTCAACAAGTTGCTCACCTTCATGATACATATACAAAAGAAGAAAATATATAACCAAAATATTTTCACACAAAGCATTGCATTTAGTAGCAGGTTCAAAATAGTCAATGTTAACTTTATAATTTTTTATAATAAACCCATAAAGAAGAACTTAAACTTGTAAACTACATAAAGGTAAAAATAAAATGTACAAATTCAAATATGCCAATTTGTAATTGTATAAACTACCTTCAAAACAATATATTTTGTGGAATCGGATTTGAAGATTTTCATACAGGATATTATCATATTATAATGTTGAAATGAAAACGAAAGATAATAACAACCAGCTATTTTAAAAGTAATAGACAAACTTATCATATGGCTGCAGCAAATTAATCGCAAACATGATCTTCCACCCAGTACTGCACTGCACTCGCTTTAATACAACCGCATTCATTACGTACGTAGTGTAGTGACTTACTTAATTAGAAAATGCACCTCAGCATGTTTTTTGTAGTTTATCAAAATTTTGAAGTTATGTTCCATGAATGTATGTACATTAAAACGTTAGCGTTAAGGATATATGTCGTTGGAGGTGTGTGCCTATAAGTTGCATCACGATCAATGCCTTCCTCCAGGTTTTCCTCCACCAGGTCCACCAGCGGCTCCGCCTAATAAACTGCCTAAGCCTCCTCCTCCTTGCTGCAGTTGTCGCATGATATTTTGAAGGCCATTCATTCCACCTAATTTACAAGAATACAGTTTTTTAGTACTTTCTTCTGAAGTATATCAAGGAATAATCCGAAAAAGTGTGTATTTCTCACCCATTTGTTGGAATACACGGGGATCCATCATTTTCGCCATTTGTTGATTGAGTTTGGCCATTTGTGTTTGATTTACATTCTTTGCCATATCACCTCCCTTGAATAAGCCCTTAATTCCTCCCATTTTCTTTACAACAGCAGCAAACTTTGTGTATTGCGTCAGGAGCTCTCTTACTTCACGCTCAGTTACTCCGGAACCGTATGATACTCTCAAGATTCTCCCAGGTTGTTTTGTGAATAATTTGGCACCGTCACGATTGTCGAGCTCTAAGGGATAAAGTTGAGAATATTTAGACTATTTAAATCGTTCATCGGAATCGCTTAAAAATGCCGCACTTTACTTACCTCCATCATTCATACTATCCATTATGGTCATCAATCTTTTTAGTCTTGCCATTGATTCTTGTTCACTTCCTTTTCCAAGAAAGTCTTGACTGAAGCCAGGTATCATTCCCTAAATTAGTTTTAACGTTTGGAACACATGATTACTTGATTCTTGTTAATCGTAATCTTAAACGCTAAGACGCTTAAACCAACGCAAACTAACCATAATTTGTGAAAAAGGTCCCATTTTCATAATATTTTGAAACTGCTCGTACATATCCCTTAGTGTAAAATGACCGTGCTGAATTTTCTTAATTAACTCCTGATTATCTTCCAGTTTAAGCTCTTCAACTTTTTCAACCAAGCCTTCAATATCTCCCATTCCTAACAATTTGCTGATAAACGGTTTCGTTTTGAAGGGCTCTAGATCATCAATGTGTTCTCCAGTACCAATAAATATGACTGGACTCTGAGTGGCAGCAACACTATAATCAATCAATAGTTACAAGTTACAATGTTAAAAGAGTTGCACTGCAAAAAAATTCTGGTACAACGCCAAATCCAAATACTACATTTGTCTATTTGATTCACTTACGCGCTCAAGGCACCACCTCCCTTTGCGTGGCCATCTAATTTGGTGATAATGACAGAACCTACATCTACCTTTTCCTTAAAGGCCCTAGCTTGAGATTCACAAGCTTGACCGATTGTTGCATCCATCACGAAAATAATGTTATCAGGTGCCTGGATTTATACAAATTCAAAAGTTAATTACTTCAAAGAAAAATTGATTTTCAGCAATATATATATCGTCTATTCCTGAACTTGTTTCCCTTACCACTGCGTTTGAAACTTGCAACATTTCCTCAAACAATGAGTCCTCCTGTTTATGCCTACCACTAGTATCCACAATGATGATTTCAAAATTTTCTTTCTTGAACATTTCCACACCATCTTGGGCAATAATTACAGGATCAATTTCAGTGTAGCTAAAAACATATTTTAAAACGTTTTTATTTCAACAACCATTTCATTTTTTCCAAACTGTTAGGGAATTAAAGTTTAGTATAAAGTTGTACCTTCCATAGAAAGGAATCCGAGCTTTGGTAGCATTTTGTTTCAACTGATCGTAAGCACCAGCTCGGAAAGTATCAGCGCACACTAAACAAGTCTTCCATCCCTTTTTCATGTAGTGATAAGCCAATTTGGTACATGTAGTTGTTTTTCCCGAACCTTGTAACCCGACAAACATGATAACATTTTGCTTTGCTTTCACCGGCTGATAGGCTTTGACTCCTGGGTCCACAAGCTAAACCAAATATACGAAATTAAAATTTAGAACTTGAAACCTTGAAATCAGTGTGTATTACTTCCAATTTCGACACAAGATCAATACTCACCTTAACCAATTCTTGAAAAACTGTAGTTTGAATCATTCTGCGTTTGTTGACACCAGCAGCCATTTCATCAAAATCAATGGCACCCCTGTAAAAATTACGCAACCATAAATTTCATCTTGTCTAGACCCTTTTTATCATTAGGAATCCATCATAGAAATCGTATTTATTCTCAACATACCTAACATTTTCTCTCAACTTCTTCACAAGCCTAACGTTTACATCAGCTTCCAACAAAGCGCTGCATATTTCTTTTAACATAGCATTGAGGACTTCTTCATTGATAACGGTTGCATTGTTGAGCGACCTCAGTGCGGTCGTAATTTTACGACCTAACTCTGCTAACACCATCTTGGCTAGTTTTCTTTCAAACTGTTCCTCTTTAAATTGACGTTTCCAGTAACTATATCCTCAATTCACGTTTATCTCTCCAATCCTCCAAACACCAGTGGTACTGTAGTACAAGGTCCCCAACAGCGGTGGAATCCAACAGACTGTTCCTTCCTACAAATCAGACAATAGACCCAACAATTAACTAATTTTTAATTTAAAAAATAAAATGTGTATACATCAAATACATCAAATCACAAAACCAAAAACGTGCTTTTTATAAATCAATTGATAAATCTTCCTCAATTTCCCAACTACTTCAATACAATCAGTTCAAAGCACTAAATCACCGTTAAGAACCTCATAAACTACTGATTTTTAATTAATTACAACCCACCTTTTAATTATTAATCTGGTTTATTTATCTTTTTAAGTCTACCATATGATATTTTTTACGGATGTAGCACGAATGACAAAAACATAATACACTCATCTCATTTCATCATGTACATAAACCATACGTACTTAGCACGTTTACTTCACATTGACAAGTATGCCTTGTGCTTTTTTTGTTTGTCGAGAGTCGACTTACTTGCTTGCTAGATTGAGAAAGTTAAAAATGCGAGCTTGGTATACATTGACGTCTTGTGAAAAATGTGTATGAAAAAGTTCATATAGCGCTCAAACATTGCGATCCCTACTCTCCCTACTGCGCTGTGTGTTTTCAGTACTAACGAACACAACTGCTGCTCGTTTGTTCTCTTCACATCTCTTTTTTTTGCTGCAACCTGCAAATTGCAAAAAGGAAGACAAAAGACCTGCAGTAAATTGAGCTCACATTACATTACATTCCCTTCACATCGCGCTGGCTGATCTCTGTTGATGGAAGTATGTAAAAGTTGGGAAGCGTTAATTTCGTCAGTTTTTTTCTAATTGCTAGTCACTGATGAGTGGTGGTGACTGACGAGTTGACTGGATTGGATAAATTATTGATTGGTGGTTTGTTTGGTGAGCAGTGATTCAGCCAGATAGCGTTTTATCGTGAGCTGTTCATTTTGCGCAGGTGGTAAGTAACTTTGCGTTATTACATTGTAATTTAGAGTGCACGTATTTAGCATCATTTATCAGTTTTTAGGGCATTTAGCTTCATAATTAAAGGTGGCCATTGATAACTAGATTTTGAGAGGAGAAAATTTGGGGAAATGAAAGGTGTTTTGATGGAAAGTGGTAGTTTTGAAAGTATCAAAGATGGAAGTGAAGAGAAGGGAAGATAAGATTAGTTTGGATTGTTTAGAAAAAGCATGCACGGTAGTTTTTCATGTTTCGGAATTCAAATAAATGAATTTTGTCTATTTCTTGAAGGAATTGAAAAGAAGCATTTTTATGTAAATTACATAATAATATTTAACTATCTATGCAAGAATGAGGGTGGGTTATCTACTTTGCGAATTATGTAAATTGGATCAGTGAAGGTCTGTATTGAATGCTTGAGAGCAAAAGGCATGCAATTTGCATATTTGCTGTGATAGTCTAATGAAACGAATAAGTAGTACATTTTCCATTTTAATTGCCATCTATCCATCATTTCATAGCGCAGCAAGTCTGTACAAGTTCAGAAGAGGTTTTAGTAGGTTCGGTTGTTTTCCTGTGAAGCATTTTCAGGATGAATTTCTGATTACAAAATCATTGGGTTGAGTTAGATAAACTTGGAGGGATAATAAGTGAATGAGATGAAGGATGGATAGTTCGTAGCTTTTTTCTTTAAACGTTTGACACTATTTTAGTAGTTGAAACTTATTAAATTGATTGTGTTATAGTCATAATGATTAATCAAGCTATGTTAACTGCTATCATTGTTGGGCATTTCATTTCTCTTTCAGGTCGATATTTTACTTTTGAAAGGATGATCTGAAGTCAGTGGCAGGACTATCATCGGACAATCAAATTGGAAATACAAAAGATAATGTCATCAGTTAACGGAGGAGGATCGGTACGCGACTTCTTTTCCTTCCCAAACAGGACACTACCTGCTGTCGTGGCGCCTGTGGGAGCTTCAGGAAAGGAGAATGACTGGGAAGATGAACCCAAAGTAGAAAAACCTGTCCGGAATGGAGGTTTGGATTATATTAACAAGTATGTGGAGGAGGAAAGGGTGAAAATCAATCAGGTACGTTGTATGACAAATGACAGTGGCAAAATAGGAAATTTAGCAAGTTGAATATTTACACTAATTTCTTGATTTATATATCTGTATATTGAAGATTAAACTGTCGGGTGCCAAACCAGCTGATATGGAGGAAAGTAGAGATGATGGACGTGGAAGGAGGGGTGGTGGTCGTGGCAGAGACAACTTTTTCCCAAACGAAAGACAAGGGAGGGGAGATTTCGCACGAACACGAAACCCAAGGAACACAGCTGAGTCCATTTATGGCACAATTCCTGATAATCAAGGTATGGATCAGGAGGTCTACATTAAGTATGACTTCAATCAACGCGTTTGTGATACCAGCGAACTTGTCATCAACCGGGTTCGAGAGAAGATACTCACGCAGCTAGTCAGTCGTCAAATCATGACCATTGAAGGGTTTACTGGTTGTGGTAAAACAACACAAGTTCCTCAGTTCATTTTAGACGAAGCTGTCAGAAACGAAACGGGATGTCGCATAGCTGTCACACAACCACGTCGTATTGCGGCCATCTCAGTTGCTAATCGCGTTGCAAGTGAGAGGAATTGGAGAATCGGGGGTATCATTGGCTATCAGGTTGGAATGGACAGACGTGTATCTGAAGATACCCGTTTAACTTACATGACCACTGGAGTACTGCTGCAGCTTTTAATTAGCAGGAAATCACTTGGAGAATGGACTCACATTATCATCGACGAAGTCCATGAACGAGATCTGGAAACAGATCTGCTCCTGCTAGTTTTAAAGAAGATAATGGTAGATACTGCTAACAACAAGACGAAGATCATTCTCATGTCAGCAACGTTGAACCCTGAGAAGTTCATGCAATATTTTCCTTTATGGACTACTGGTAATATTTGTGGAGGTTGCGTTAACATCAAAGTCGATTTACCTAACCAGTTTCCAGTTGAGGAATTTTATGTAGAAGATGCAGCTAATATTGCGGTAATTTATTATAACTTGTTAGTTTTTTTTATGATTTTTTAAAGTTTGAAAGATAACTTATGGATGCATTTTTGCACTTAATATACAGGGCTACGAGAACTTTACCATGGACGGTTTTGACGAACCGAAGGCTTATCAGGAATGTTTCGAAATTGCCACAAAGGTGCTGGAAGGTTTGGACATTAGTGAAATGGTTGCCGCCAGACAGCAGAATTTACCACCACCTGAGCGAGCTGGAGCTGTATTGGTCTTTCTTCCTGGTTTACTGGAGATAGAAACATTTTACAAGATTCTCAGCGACGTTAATGTCGCCAGATCGAAGTAAGTTTGTCCATAGTCATAATATATATTTTTTAAATAGAAAAATGAGGATTTGAAATGAATGATTGATATTAAATTTTACTTATTATTTTAACGCAGGAGCCCTGAAACTGCAAACAAAAAATGGAGCATACTACCTCTGCACTCATCGATTACTAACGAAGAGCAACAGCGTGTCTTCATCCCTGCTAAAGGTAGCTTCCGTAAAATTATCCTGGCCACCAACATTGCGGAGAGTTCTATTACCGTTCCAGATATCAAATACGGTATGAATTGCTTAGTTTGTCATGTTCATGTTATATGATGTTAAGTTAACAATCATACCATTATGCTGGAAAAGTATTCACGTATTCACGTCGCGGATTTTTTTTTTGTAGTTATTGATTTCTGCCTGACCAAGAATCTCAGTTGTGATTCAGCAACAAATTACACATGTCTCCGTCTGGAATGGGCTTCAAAGAATCAATGCATTCAGCGTCGCGGTAGATGTGGTCGAGTGTCAGCAGGAATTTGCTATCGGATGGTTACTAAAAAGTTTTATGTACGTTTAATTTCGAATACAATGAGTTAATTGTTTAATAAGTAGGTTAATTGTTAATTGACTTCATAAAATGTTAAATGTAACTATTTTTTTTTTTTTAATTTGTAGGAAATGCTGGAGCAGGAAGCTAGTCCTGAAATGCTAAGGTCTAGCTTGGAATCTGTTGTGCTTCAAGTGAAACTTTTGGCTATGGGCTCTCCCCAATCTGTGTTGGCCTTAGCAGTTGACCCCCCAGACGCCTCTAATATACAACGTGCAGTTTGTAACTTGAAAGAGATTGGTGCATTAACTATTCAGGTTGGGAATAGATATGACTCGTTTGATGGAAATTTGACATTTGTGGGCCGGGTTTTGTCAAGATTGCCAATCGACATTAGACTTGGTCGATTGATTTTGTTGGGTCACGTGTTTGACTGTTTGGAGGAGGCTGTGGTCATTGGTAAGTTATGCAATGCAGCGCTAAACTCCTTATATCAATTATATTAGGGTTGATTACATATGTATTTATTTAAATTTGTGCGTGTAGCCGCAGGATTGAGTGTCAAGTCCCCTTTCGCTTACCCTTACACCAAGAGGCTTGAAGCTTACCTTTCAAAGCTGTCGTGGTCTGCCAGGAGTTTCTCTGATTGTATTGCGTTGCTGAAACTCTACATGGTGAGTAAATTATTCTATTGACCTAAATAACTTTTTGGGTTGTGACTTCGCGATCAAATTATATAATAATTGATTCCTTTAAACCACTACAGACTTGGTTTCGAAGACACCAGCGCCGTGACTTCCACGCTTTTCCGGATGAAAGAACTTGGTCAAAGTCTTACTTCGCTCAGATTACGTCATTGAGGGAAATGAAGGTTTTGATCGATGAATTGTACAAGCGGCTGCGTCTTTGTGGGATTGAACCGAGTCCCTCATCCCGGAGCTATGATGATCAACTTATTCTTCTTAAGGTTAGAATGGGAATAATGATTCCAACAATCTTAATGTAGACAATCTAATTAGGAAATCTGTCTAATGAAAATTATATTTTTGTTCAGGTTGTGATTGCGGGAGCCTTTTACCCCAACTATTTCACTAGAGCTCGGCCCAATCCTAAGGATTATCAGAAAGAAATCTCGAGAGATGTTGCAGGAAAAAATCCCTTCGCTTCGGTAGTATTCCAAGGCTTTCCCATGGAACAACCTGGTGAATTGTACAAAAAGATAATTTCCAAGTTTGTACGGTATCAAAACTGTATCCCACGCTTGGAATTTCATGGTTCGAGAGTGGTTGTGACATTTGAATCCCGTGGATCCTATATTGGACCGATAGGTTGTGCGGTCTATCGTGCCATTAAATTACGCCAGCTTCGTCAAGTTTTAACTTTCTTTACGCCTAGGTAAGTCGGAATCGGAATGAATACGTTATGCTCAGTTTTCGATTTCTGAGATTAAAATAGTGCATTTAGATAATTTACCATCCATTTTTCTAAAACATTTCAGTCGAGATGTTGCTTACAAATTAGTGAATGAGAGGAAAATGCTGACTGAAGTTGGTGGTACGCTGCCAAGTCCTCGACAGGATCCAATGCCAGGATTACGCACATCAGTCATACAAGTTGTTGTCACCCAAGTAAGAATTTTTAGCACGTGTCTGTACGATTAGGTTTTAGGTGGTAGATAATATTTTAAATTTTGTAACAACTTGTACTTTGCAGAATGATTCCCCCAGCGAATTCTACGTCGTGCTGAAAAGCAATGAGAAGCTAGCCCACCAAATTTCGCAAAAGTTAAGTGACGCATCTCGGAGTTTGACTTGTATCCGACGAGATCAAGCACAGCTAGGACAACTCTGTGTGATTTGCTGGCGGGGAAAGTTTTACAGGGGACGAATTGACGATGAAGGAAATAATGATAACTTGATGATTTACCTGATTGATCGTGGTCTAAGTTTGTGGTTTTCACGCAGCAACGTTTATTCCATCAGTAAGGAAGTTTTGGAGTCACAAGTGCACATGCAGCCTGCATTGGTGAGGGGAAATTCTATTTTTTTTTAATGCGAATGCATTATGGAACCTTGAAAGAATTTGTAGAGAATTTACTGTTTTTTAAACACGTTTATGTAGGCAATACGTTGTCGTCTTCAGGAAATCCGACCATCATTACGCACAGATTGTGTATGGACTCAGGAAGCTTTATGTGTCTTCCAAAACTATTGCGTCAAAAATGAGAATCAAGTTTCATTGCATGTAAGAGTCTTAAGACGTTTCGATATTTTCTTATTGGTTTGAAATCGTGTGAAGCTAACTGGAAGTTAACTTTCATTTTTAGATCTATGGAATATCTGACTGCATTATTTCTGGAGAACTGAAAAATTTACCAGATGCACAAAGCATTAATGACATCTTGCTCGAGAAAAAATACGCCGACAAATGTCGGGAACCGCCACCTGTTTGTGTAAGTGGATATTATATTTTTTGTGATGGCGTTTAGGTTTGGATTCTTTAAGAATATCATCTAATTTGATAATTATTAATTATGCAATATGTTTTATATATTTGTAGGAAAACCATTTCATTCGGGACAGAGTTCAGCACGCTCTTAGAGATGACACGTTGTCCAACTATCGAACCCTGGAAGAACTTCAAAATAACTGTCCATTTCCTGAAAAGTTATTAGATCTCCCTCATATGTCACCGGACAGTGAGCAGGCAGCGACATTGCGGGGACCTCACAGTCCACTTGAAATGACTTTCACTTCCTTGTGTGGCTCTGCACATTTGAAGCAAGTAGTAACTGATGGAACCAGTATCAACTCGGTTGCCCTGGACCAAGATCCCACTTCTCCTACGGCACGACTTATGGTCGCTGCTAATGTGGCTATCGCTCAACGATCGGGAAATATATTAGCTCGGTAATCAGTAGTTAATTCAATTTTAATTTTACATTGTGATCAATTGATGTCAAATGTATTTACGTTGCATAATTTATTGTAATTTCTAGTGAAACTACAATCATGCCACCTATTCCAGGACTGACAGGGTTACTTGCGATGTTATTTTGTCCAAAGGTTGAGTTTCGTGTAAATGACAACTGTACTGCGTACGCAGGATGTTTGACAGGATTGGGAGTGAATCCCACAACTGGAGAAAGCGCGTATCCAGATCACGATATGGAGATAGTTTTTGACACTATCATTGACAATGAAGATATTGACTTGGTACTTGATTTAATTTGTGTTAAACTACTGTATTTTACTCTATTTTACTGCATAGCTAAATTGAATTTATCATTTGTTGTAATTTTTCAGGTAAATTCTATCCGCTCCTCCATGAATGCAGTTTTGTCTGAAAGGGTTTCAAACAAGGAAATTTCTGGTCTCCGTGATCGCATGAGATCGGAAGCATTAAGGTACATACTCAATAAACTTTGAAAGTGTTTATATTTTAGATATAAAGTTTACAGTAGATAATTAACTTGATGGTTTATACTGTGTATAGGTTGTTAGAACGAGAACGGGGAAGCATGGAGGAAATTTGGCCTGATCAGACTCATCAATGGAACATGATTGACGAAGAACGCGTAATTCAAGTCAATTCGGCGAGAGATGCTGGAGCAGTTTTTCCTTTACATCCTCACATCAACCTAAGTGAAAAAGTGGAAGGGGAAGAGGAGGAGCCTTTTAATCGAAACATGTACTCCCATGTTTTCGGGTGAAAAATGCATCAAAAATAAGCTGTGTGTGTAGTTAACCGAAATGGTGCTACAGTGAATTAATTAACTGGTGCTTTTTCTAAGCAAATTGACTGATGAAACAATTATTTTTTTTGTTTTTACTTAACTGTGTTCTCATGTGTTACTTGCTTTTGTAACACAAATTGTTGTAATTTTCAACCATGATTCATTTACTAAAAGTAATACATCTGTGTTAAATAGTCGTAGTCATTTAATAGATATTACATGTATTATGTTGGTAGAGAAATTGGAGGTGAAGAAAGTGTGATGTCTTTTGGAGTAGTCATTTTCAATCTGTAATTCCTTGTTTAAACTTTGTTAGCAAATTTTATGAAATTCCAGTTGTTTATATAAAAAAGATTTTTTTTATATTGTTGTCTAACTATGAACTACAGTGTGAACTAATAAAATATATTAAAAACTTCAAATGAATGTTGTCCCCAGTCAATTCCTATTCCATTGTCATCAAATCCATCTCACATTGCTTCTATATCAATTATTTCATGACCATTTTTTGCAGTTTGCGTCATAAATATGAAATACTAGGTGAATCAGCCCGTCTCATTGTACAGAATCCGGGCGGCTAGAAGGGTAAGAATTTACAAACCCCACGATTTCCCCATACCCCAAGCCGAAGGTAGCAAATGTTCAAACTCAAATCCCACCTCAGAATAAAGTTCAGTGTCTCCAGTTACCCCCACATTTCGAGTTTCAGCTTGCTAACTCTTCATTTGTTTGTTCTGTGGTTCTCAGGTAGGAGAGACAAATTATTTGTGCGATTTGGGGTACCCCACGGAGTTAATAAAAGGTCAAAACACGTTTTGGGGTTCTCACTAGGTTCAAAACTTAAATATGATCTGAAAATCAAGTTCAGTGTCGAAAAGTCATTCCTACGTTCCGATTTTCAGCATGTTGACCCTTCATTTGCATGATTTGGGGTATCCAGCTGGGGTAGTAAAATATTAAACTCAAATGTGACCCAAGATTCTAATTTAGCATCTCAAGTTGGGCCTACGTTCTGATTTTCAGCCTTCAACTACGAAATTCAATGAAGTTGCAAAATTGTTAAATACGTACGCCATCCACATAAACCTAATCCATGCAACCAAATACCCAAGTCAACTTTTACAGGACATTACACACAACTGATTTATATAAATAGTATTGATTGATAGTATTGATAATATATGTTAAGCATCAAGGTAAAAACAAAAAGGATTCCTAAATCCTAACGTAAGTGTTCAGGAGAAGCGCCGTGTCACTGTCGTTGTTTGAGGTTGAGGTGTTGAGACGATAAGGGTGATGAGATGAATGATGATAGTGATGGGAATGGGAGGGGGTGAAAGAGATCGAGTCTCTGAACTGACGAATTCGTACGACAACGACAAGTGGCATTTAGTTTGGCTGGCAATAATGGCAATGGGCATTACGTTATCGTTATGTTATCATCGTCATGTCACATGTTGCATCTTGCATCGCATCCAAGGCACATAGACATATATACAGAGTAAAAGGTATGCTAGAAATTCATTTTAGCAGCTGCTTTGCATTGGTGACGACATCGGCTTATTTGAATAGCACAGCGTAGCTTGTTTGCATATGTTATGGTGCTATTTTGAGAAATAAAAATATCGATCAGAATCAAAAAGTTTATTTTTAATAACAACACATAATTGATAATACAAATGGTAAAATAATTATCTTTTATTGACTTTATAATATGTTAACAGATAATTGTATTCCATAAAGCAATACGACTGAGCTGATCCATAAAGTTCTCCGACTCAACCCTGCCACTAAGTCATCTTCTCTTTATCTA
>JAQFZG010000472.1:0-32551 GCA_034695465.1 Entomobrya nicoleti
CAGCCCATGAGTTTTCGAAAAAAGAAATTTAACCTAAAACAAATCCTCGTTTTTATAATAAGTAAACGCACTGTACCTAGTTGAAAACACAAGCCGGTTTTTTTCCTTTTTGATATCCATATCATTTCACATCTTTCATTCTCTCTGTCAGTTCATTTGACTATCTCAGCGGCTGCTGTTCCTGTTCCTATTTGCCTTCACGATGATGATGACGATACAGATGCTACCCATCTACAACTTGTACAAGCAGTAACTTTTATAAAGTGAAAATATGTTTTTTGTAAGAAAATATGTGGTGCCACTTCGAGAACTGACTTGTTTACATAAATACACTACACGTTACACTTGAAAAGTACAACAAGAACAACCCACCTGAATTTAACGTATAGGTCAGTCTGACATAAAAATGGGAAAATCTAGTATAAGTATAAGGTATTTTCATTAGCTCCCAAAACTAGAATTGATTAATTGCTAGTAAACATGTTAAGTTGAAAACATACTACACGCATTTTGCTTTGACAAAAATCCTCATCATGAGACAAAAACCACTTTAAAACAGCTAGTTATCTATTTACTTATCCATCAGCCAAGATTCTAATACCGTTTCATCTCTTTTTCCTTTTTTGGCTAAATGAGGTGGTTTTAAATTTACAAGCTTAGAGCATTTTCTCAAATCATCTCTATCTCTTTATCAATCTGATCGTCAACTATGCCATCTTATCAATATCAAGCTTTCAACAAAACCATAATTTTATTTTTTGCCATCTGAAATTTCTTTCGCTGCTGATCTAGTCGACTCGATTGTATCTACTCGTGTATCTTTATGGCAGTTGACATAGTAACTTCTGTTTATGGATAACATGATGAATATATCCATATATTATATTATGTACAATTTACAATTAGAGTAGAAGAAAAAAAATAACACGGATAAATTTATGGTTGTGATGATAGAATTGGTCTGTCAAAAATGGAATGCATATTATTATGGCTTATGTCAATCAGCATGTAAGGTCCATGCTACCATGAATCTTATAGATTTTTAAACCCAGAATAAAAAGTGAGCCTTTGAATTATTTGCTTAGCCAAGAATAGTAAAATGATACCATATATGTAGGTGTGTAGGTTGGTTATAGTCTTATAGCAAATTAAGTAGCTTACCATGTATTTGTTGAGGAACACGGCTTCATCAAAAACGGAAAAAAACAGCAAGACGTCTTCTCATATTGCCATCCTTATTTTTTTTATAAAAAGCAGCAACTCTTCATTTTCTTCTTTCTTTTCCTTCCTTCAACGACTTCGAGAGCTGCAGTTAGTATTCAGTTCTGAAAATATAAAAAATCATGTCTTCTTATTTCTCTTATTATTTGAAAATGATGAGATCAAGATTGATGTTTAGCATTACTATAAGTAGCTACACTACACAATTTCACATATAAAGTACACATGCATAATAACGTGTGTCTACCATTTTTCGTCTACTTTATTATTGCGTGTTTACTCTTGCTTCCACTGACTACTCTACTCTACTACTCTTCTTGTCTTGTTACACGAAGACGATGATTCGATGGGAAGTATAAAATGACAAGAAGCAAACATATTTCTCACTTTTCTCTTCCAGCTCTTTCATTCTCGTTTCAGTGTACACAGTATTATTCATTTTCGTCATCATATCTTATATTTTCACACAATTTTTGGACCCTTCATCTCCAACTCATGCAATGCCTCTCGTTCCATATATACCAACCACACTTATACAATGTATACAGGTCCCTGACAAAAGTCAACAAGCAGTACTGCTACACTAAATTCACATTTTCACATCTCTATTTTTTTCTTCTTACTCAACTTTACTCATCATCTTCGCATCAGTATGAAGTCGTACGCAAGCAAACGCATTAAATATCCTTCCATTTTCCCTTCGTATGCGTACACTTCCCCCGTCATCGTATTCCTGTGTAATTACCAAAAGATGTAATGCGTCTGATGTATGTTTTGCTTTACCGTGGCATCCAAAATAAAATCATCATAAAATAATGAGATGAAACATGAAATGACTCTCCCGACTCTTACTACTGCCACAGTAATGTAAGTCATTCATAATGTACGACATGTGTTTTCTACGATGCTCCTACATGAAGATGGAGATGTTGGTCGCAAGGGAAAATTTGATGACGCGAGATGTTGATAATAATAATAATGGTTATAGGGAAATTTTCGATATGATTACGTGTTTACTGTAAATGCGTTGACAAACAGGAGCTGTGAAACTAGTCATTGTCATCAAATTCATCTGTGTATACTCTCATGGAAAAATTTACTTCGACCTACCTTTGCCATCGTTATACTTCTCACCTACTTTTATCCACACACTTTAAAGCAGAATAATAACAATAGTAACAATGCTAAAATTCATTCCGAATGTTACATGATTGTATAATACGAACGATATTATTGTTATTATTTTGCTAGTGATTTTCAGCTTCTATAGACAAGTCGAAAATTGAGAGATCTCGAGTCGGGCGCAGTCACGTTCGTCCCTTTAAATTAGATTGTTATATTATGCCGTCATTGCCGTCATAAATTCTCTTGGTTTTTCGCCTCGTGCTCTTATACTCGTTTATTTGAAATACCATCAACTTGCACTCCAATCACGTAATTTAATATGATGCAGTATTGATCAGCGGATCATCTTATTCGCATTTCGGATTCCACTATTAACTTCGCCCAGAAAAAAATCAAAAAAGTAGGTCTTGCAAAAATAAATACAATTCTATGGTTTCGGCTTTTTTGAAAATAGTGTGTAATGTAAGACGTTAAACCAAAATGAAAACAAATCTGTACTATTTTCTACTCCAAATGAAGATTTTCATCAAAATTTCTACCATCCTTTTCTGGGACCAATTTAACCAAATCCAAACAACCACAATAGTGTTAGTAAAAAAACGTAATATGAGTATCGACAGGAAGTTCTCTTAAAAGCTACTAAACATCCAACTACGGAATCTTTTGTACATTACTGAAGTAAACATCGAATTCCCCCTTTAAATTTTCTTCTTCTTTTGCTTAGAACGTTTGTATGAAAACGACCCAAACCAAGCTAAATGGGAATGGTAATGAGAAGTTAAAATACACATATTAAATATTTTTTCCTTTTTTCTTTTGAATGGAGTCCACTGCAAAGGTGTTAAATGAACGGGAAAGGAATGGCTCTATTCATGTGTCAAATTACTACACATACATAACAAGCCTGCCATATTGGAATCATCAATAAATCAAATCTCTATTATCTGAGCCTTGTGCGTATTCCTACCACCACATCATACACCACAATATCCTGTCTTTTGACGGATAAATACCAAGGAGCCTGATGCGACTGGTTATGTGAGAAACATTTGCGACCCATGAGGCTCTTTACAAATGTGAATCTCAGTTTAACGTTGCGCATATGATTTTTACATTAAGTGCAGCTGGCAGTGGAGAGATAATAATAAAAGAACATACTTGGTCGTTGAAAGTTACAAGAAGGGAAAGGAATGCATTATTGTTACTTGCATTTCAAAGTCAAAATTGACCCACAAGCCAAGTCAAGACGTAAAACGCAACCGTTTGCTGTACTCATACAGAGTTACAAGTAGAAAAAGGGCAATGTGAATAAAATGTTTGAAGGGATCCTTTTTGCTGTATTTTTACACGAAATGATACGATGACATAACACTTATGGAGCAGAACCCCTTTACATCATATCCTGGCTGACGTGCTAGCTCTAGCTCGGTGACACCATCATAAGCAATTGACGCTTTATGACAAAATTGAAATGAAACTTGGAAGAGGTGGTTGCTTGAAAAGTGAAGTGTGTGGTTGGCAACTCCAGTGATTGTGCAACAAGAAAGTGTACCACCAGAGATGATGATGAAACCACGACTGCACCCATATGGATGAAATGGAAGGCATAGGTATGTATATATTTGGAGGACGTACGTTTTGTGGAAACACGCACGTAGTCTCACACGTCTCAGCATATTAAGCAACAATGTCCATAGTTTAAAATATCCACGACTGAGAATTTGAGAAAGGAAGTAGTTAAAATATGACAGAAAATGGAAGTGAATAGAACGCTGGACAGAGACTGAAGAAAGAACTTGACCATTTTGGTCGTGTTACTTGTTCCACTTCTTCATTTTCCATCCTCTGCACAATGTCATATAGAGAATCAAGACTATTCGTAATCCCAACCCTAAAAAATGGTGTATCTCTTAAGCTACAAATCGTCAACACAAAAGCATTGCACTTGAATAAATGGTTAAATAGATAGAAACATGAACCATGAACCTTGGGCATTTTTATGACAGTCCAACAGTCACAGTCAGCAGCCATATTAACATCAGGGAAATATAATAATACAATGCACAGTAGTAATAAGAAAATGAACCAAAAACTCAGCTTCATTCCAAATCAAGAAAAAATAAATAGATACATTTTTTCAAGTTAGCGAACTAAATGCTCATTTTTGAAAATAAAAGTGAACAGCAGCGGAAAACACACCACCATGGAGTCGTACTATGCGTGTTTTTATGAAAAGTTTCAACAAACTCTCCGGGATTTTGCTTCATTGCTTATTGCTCTGCTTTTTACGATGGTAATTCAAACAAAACCTTATGCACGCAAGGAAAAGGAGCGACAGAAAATTTGGGTGAGATGGCTAAAAACCACATCATAAGAAGATGACGACAGGCGAGTAACTTGGAGAACAAGACTATCAACAGAAAGCTCTGGTATCAAGATTCTGGATGAGTAGCAGAAAAATATAGACTTTTTATACCAAGCATTTTTTTCGCTTCATAATAAATTTTGAGCGAAGGAATTTAAACAGGATCAAAATTGTTATTGTTGTATGCATATTGTTTTTTTTTCTGGGGAACCACTCAACATTTAGATATTCAAACATCTTAAAAAGTGTACATACAATTTAATGTGCCGTTCAAACGTTTCCATATTTTCTGGGCCACTTTGCAACGTTTTATTAATGCTTCTGGAAAAACTATTTGTCATTCATTGTTGCATTTTTATTTGATGATAACTCGGTACATTGTTTGTTTATGCAGTGTCCAGAAGTGCCCATGGTAGTTGCACTTTTCCTCCTGATGATTTCAAACAGTTTGATTCATAAGCTCTCAGTTGGTGGAAGATGTGAGAAATATTGAGTAGATTAAAATGCAAAGGGGGAATCTGTCATCCAGCTTTTCTTGTCATCATTTGTGTTTCTCTCACACTCTGAAACTAATCAGATTTCTCACTTCCCCTTCCTTCACTACTCTCACTCATTTCTCTCGACGTTATGCGTTACATTCATTTTCTATAATGATTAAAATGTACATACACACATGGCCTTAGAAATTGTAATCATTATAATTATTCATTTCTTCACACGAGCATTCAGTCGTTCTAGAATTGACACATAATAATTCAAGTTGAAAAGTATAATTTTTGATAAATTATTATTGGCAGAGGTGATCAATACTACTAGCACTCTTTTCGCTTCCTCTTGATAATAAGGTTAGTTACTCTGGCATGGAACAGCTTAAACAACCATTAAATTCGACATTCACTTTTTTAGAGTTCGGTTATCACACCCTATCATCATCATATACATACATACATATGTAAAAGTGCCATAGCACCTACATTATGTATCTGCCTGCTGTATTCTCATGCCATGCGAACCAGCACCACAGCCATATGGAGAGCTTCCATGTAGCAAGTCTTATTTGACTGATGACAAAGGAGACCACCAGACCAGACCAGGAAAAACCAGCATTCCGCAACTGACACATGAATGAGTACACAGACTCACCGCATCATTATCATTACCATCATCTTTATCGTCGTTGGCACAACCGTGGAAACGATATTTTATAGTGGTGATGGTGATACCTATATCCCTTACATTAATTCATATGTACACTAACGTTAAAGAGAATAGGATCATAACAATTATATATTATTCATTTTCTCTCTCTCCCTCTAGAAGAGTGAAGACTGGCATTATAATAATTACTGTGTAACACATATATGCTATTGATGCCCTTACTCCGAGCCTAGTCCTCCTACTAAAACACATCACATGAATAATGATAATTGTTTTTCTACTAACCTACATACAAGACAGCATAATTCATAATTTATTATATAAAGAATGTGTCTTCCAGAACAGAAGTACAGCAAACAAGTAGCAACAACAAAGAAACATTACACATTGACATTGTGATTAAATCCGATACTTCCTTCCTCTTCTCTTCTTTTGCTAGGTTCCCACCACACGATAGTACAATGTATATGAATTATACAATAATGAAATGTGGTAAACTATACACTTATGCATGGTAGGTGTGTTAGAAGAGGATTTTATAATATGCGGCACTCTCCCCGCTAACTGAATGAATGAATAAGAGTTAGTCGTTTGTTCTAATCAGTAATCATAGCTCATTTTCTCGTTCCTTGTGTTGTGCTTGCTTGCACTCGTAGCGCTGCGCTGCTTTGTCTTGGTTATACTTGCTCGCTGGATGAATAGAAATGTATAATTCTAATTCATTACTTTCTCACGAATGACAAGAAAGATGATGAGGAAGCCATGAATGCATTAGCTGTCACCAGCAGTACCAGCAGAACTATCTCGTTCCTTTGCATTTGCTTCTTATACTATTTAGTAATTCTGCTGCTCACTGTGGTAATACTGCTTCTAGAAGTGATAGAAGGGATGATAGAAGACAAAATTGTCATCGCTACTTTGAATTACAGATTTTCATCTATATTATGTCATCATCGTGTTCATAGTTGGAAAAGCTTTTAGTTTGATTCCAATTTAATTCCAAATCTACTCATATATACATTCTACAAAGTGAAGGGAAAATGGAAGAAAGAAGATAAACCAAAGTGAAGTGATGCTCACAATCAGCACTGTACACATTTGTACGTTTGCCTGCTCGGTGACAACAACTCAGGCAGAAAAATTTCTTTCCAGGAGCATCCAGTCGTCAGATTCAATTTATCACTTTTTGGATACAAACTAGTATTTCTTTATCATATTGCATTCATATGTGCATATGATATGTTCCCTAGTACATTGTAACTAAATTTCATAATAACTACATATAAAGTTTTTGCTTGTTTCTTTTGATGTGGCACCATATAACATAACATAACATACTAAAATGCAGTTTCAGTAAGCGCTTGGAGACAAGTCTAATTGTAATTGCATGTAACATTGACGAGTAAGAAAAAACTGTGTGACAAATGAGATAACATGAAATACCACAACACCACAACTCAGACAAGCTTATAAAATTCAATTTAATTCCCCACAATTTTTGTCGCAAACGCTTAATTTCATTCAGACCTCTATGCACACCGCACCGACCGGCAACATTTTTTTTTCTCACCGAGATGCATTCATTCATTCGTTCATTCAAAGAAAAATGTGTGATGTGGTATGAATATTCTGTATGCATATGTCATTAATAATAACCATCATTCCTTTTAAATCCATGCCTAAATATACATACAAATCACACATATTTGCTTCCCTTGTGTTGTAGTTGTAATGATCAACATGTACATAAAGATAAAAAGAGTGAAAACGTGTATCACTCACTCCGCTTTAGTTTCAGAGACTTGTCACTTTTAATCATATTATAACCATAACCATCATCACAATCACCAGAGAGTGATCATGATCATCATTCCTTCTACTCCTGGCACAGTGACAGAAGACCACATCAGATGCAAAAAAATGCATATATAATCATATAAAAACATATGCCTATGCATATGAACCTAGTTATATTCATCTTGCATACAAAGTTTTTGTACATTTTTTGTTCTCTCTGTAGAATTGGGAGGGTTTCCCAGCCAACAACTCCTTGTAGACATACAATAATAATATCAGTAATAATATTAGCAATGAAATATGGAAAAAAGGATTTTACTCGTAATGCCATGTTACTTTGTGTGCGTGCATTCATAAAACACTCATTCGTTGTAAAACAAAAGAAAGAAGGGAATGAATCGAAAACAGGCAGCGAGTTATAGTGATAAATCAAAAAAAAATAAAAAATATAGTTGTAGTGGTTGTTCTTCACAGAATTCCCTGTTTGTGTAAGTATTAATAATAATGTTACTAGAGCAGCAGCACAGTCACACTACCATAATAACAAACCATTCGTTATGATTCTGTTTTTAAATTTTCACTCTGAATCATTCCAATGATATATCTGTTTCATTAATTGAAATTAATGAAAGTTGATGTATTCGCTTTGTTATAATGAAATGAAAATGTAATACAATCAACACCACCACCAGCAGCGGTAGGGTTCAATGTTGCTAAAAAATACTACCCCATTTCGAGGGAAACCCGATTCACAAAATTTATTTGTGAAAGAGTGTGATACAACCCTAGTATTCATTTAATGTTAACACTGTAACACATTCAGGATTTTTGGTTGCGTGTAAATTTTCAATATTCTGGAACAAATCAAAGTATACAATGTTTTCTTCTATCATTTCTACCATTTCATGAATGAAATTGAACCGTGCTACAAAAGAGTAAGTTTTACGCTTAGCTCAGCGTCATAATACAAGAGAATCCTTGTATGTCATTGTCTTATCATTTGATTTACATTATGACTAGGGTACCCGTTGTCGCAGCAATTGTATTCAGTCTTACTCGTAATATATTATGTTGCTGTACTGCACACGTATTTAAATATTTATGTAATACAAACCTTTCCGCACTACTTACACCGAACAAAGTAATTTTTCGAAGAACACTGTTCCCCATTCATTCCCTTTTCTCCAGCTTACGACATGATTTAATTATTTTATTAGCTTTATTACAAGTTTGAAGGGTGAAAAGATCTAATTATTATCCTAATTTTTCATTCCCTGACAGAGTCCGTTATTATAACTTATTACAATATAAATGTTTGTATAATAAGTTCTATGATATTTTTTACAAGGGTCATATTTTATTCTCAAATAAAAAAGTTATAAGAGTTATACTAAATGTGCAAATGCTTCAGTGGTTAATAAAATGCAAGTTATTCATGTCCTCATACATGTACAGATATACATTAACGTATTATATTAAAAACTGATTACCATGAAGCATAGTGCACAAAATAATATAAAACATTGTACAATAAATGGAATGGGCACAAGAAATAATAGGATTGCATGCATAAAAAATGCAAAAAGCGGCAATAGGTAGATGGGATGGCAGTAAAAGAACTTCGTGGTGGTTGGTTGACTCTTGGGTGGTAGTTGAAATTGTTGAATGCAATAACTGCACGATGCATCGTTGTTATGATTATACACATTCCACCAACTTACTCTGCTTCTTTCGAGTGAAATTTTATTTGAACAATATGTGCCGAGTGTTTACATTTTAAAAAGCAGGAGGGAAGAAGAGAACATGTCATGTCGTACATACGTCCTTTCGTGTTTCTCATACTAATAAAGGTCCACTACTACTGATATACCAACAAGAACAACGAGCAAACCACCATTATTTTCTCCTTGTTGGTCCATGAAGAAACAGAAGATAATATCCTTGCGCATTTGCGAAAAACATAAATAGTTGTTGAGTCTAATGTGAGCCTTAATAGTACAAAGTGGAGAAGTAGTGGCGGTGTTGGTGATGGTGTGTGTAGTAAACACATAAATTTAAAGACGGTAAAACCGGCTTAAGTGATGATGTTTACTACGCCATCTTGCACGTTTTATCTAATGAATATATTATGATGTACGAGGCTACCCGGGGATGTGCCATGCAGTTTTAGTAGTGGTGACGAGAATACCCCTTTATGAAGCCCTTCTCAACCCATTCGTTGCTACATTCAGTAGTACACATTTATAATGTTTCTTATACTCTTCTCTGTTCCGGAATTAAGTGATGTAACACGATATCCTATACACTGGAGGACATTTGAGCTGGTTAAATGGAATATAAGTGAGCATAATGCTTGTTTGTTCCTCTTGCGTGTTCAGCTACAAAATCCATTTATTTAAATATCATTTCTAGAAGGAAGGAGTAACAAGTTCACACTCTATGCATAACTCCCGGTTAAAACTTCCGGTTAAGTACATTACATATAGATACACACATATACACAAGTTTTCACAAAACATTAAAAGGTATGTATTGTGTAGGTAAAGAATATCATTTAAACGATATAAGCTTGAAGAAATAAGAAAGTCGTTATAATTTCAAAGTAATACTTGGAATGTTGAAAATTGTCGTGGGACAGTAAAACAGGAGAGAAAACTGCACAATCGCCCAACTGTCAAAGAAATTGTTGTTTTTTGAAAAACGATCTTTTATTTGCTATCCAATTTACAATGTCACGATTAATTGAAAAAGATGGAATGTGAAGGATAAAAGGATCTTACTTAGTTTTTCGTAAATTTAAAAGAATGTGAACGTTTAAAAACTGAATTTCTTTACAACGCACTGTTGTATGTGATGACGACGATAGAAAAGATGATGATGATGATGAAAATAATAAGATATGATTTTTTGATACTCAAACACATTTCTTCTTGCCATTACACTAAGTGACATTTATAGGCCATAAAAAGAGTTTTCTTCTTGGGCAGTGAGAAAAGAACGGACAATGTTTCACAACGATTTCTCTCCTTTTGAACATACCCAACTGTTATAGAAATAAATAAAAAATACATTTTATTTTGTGATATGAAAAAGCAAAAAAACGAAGTTACTGTTGTCATAAATGGTCACGCAGTGGGATTTTTTATATATATAATGTCATGTTATACATTAGTTTCACCTGAAAACTGGCTTTACATAGTTTGTTATTATTAAAGAAACGAAGTCAGGCCAACAATTTACTTTTTAGAGTATCGTTGGGGATTTGAATTGGTACATGACAAGAATTGGTACAAATATGACAAAAATATTTCAACGACTGCTGTGACTCTAGTACATTTCATAAAAAAATTTAGCATCTCTCTCTCTTTTCCTTTATCTTTGAGATGAAAACTTAAAGAAAACTTTGCATTGCATTGATAATATAATATACCCGTTTTTAGGTATCAAAAATTGCACATTGATTAAAATTTGATTCGATGTCGTATTAGTAATGATTGTTTTCCTCTTTGTGAACACAGTGAGTACACCTGTGAAAATTGAGAAAAAAACATAAGAAGTTGCACCCATAAAAGCACTAAACCATGTAGCATGATGATTATTATTATTGCTGCTACTACTCCATACGTTTTCCTGCTTCTGGCTATCGCTTTTTTTTGCGAATGTCTAAGCAAAATAAAAAATGTATCAACTGTAAGTATAGTTGGATCAGAGTGAGGAAAAACGAGCGTACATACAATAGATACGGTATTCTTACAAGAGTAGTAATACTGCAAGGCAGTAATAATAATAACAAATAGCATAAACTAACTTTCAGTAAGGTTGTTCTAGGACAACATTATCACAGTATGCTTACACTTACACGACGACCAAAACAGCACACAAGACAAAGTTGCAGACAGCTTGATCTGAGAAGAAACACCAAAGGAGAAGCGAAATTGGACAGGTTAAGCTTCCCAATATAGGTAATAACATTATTGCTGAAAAACTGGCTTTTTATCCCTTTCCTCTTTATTTTTCGTCGTGATAGCAGACTAACATGCCACCAAGATCACTTTTTGACTGAGTCTCTGCTACTGCCACAGTTATATTCATGTTATATTCGTCCTACTACAACCTTAGTACCTTGTTGAGGATAAGATGGAGTTTGGATAAAGAAAAGAGAATCTTATAAAAGCCCATCAACTGATATAAGTCGTCTTGATCATCGCCATCATCATTATTTGAAGTGAATTAGGTTCCTAAAAAATAGATACAAGTTCATGTGCAGTGTGCACACATGGTTTCCTCCATGTTTCAAAACTACTAGTGTATAACATACCAGTACCAGTCAACCAACAATCATAGTTCAATTTTCGTCTTGATAGTGTTGCCACTCTAATACCACCTACTTGCTTGAAAAAAAGAAGCTTTTTATAAGCATCAATCGCTAACGCCGATACCATAGAATCAAAAGATGATACTTTTTTTCTCATTGTACTTGTTATATATAAAAGGAGAAAAAAACCGAGTAAGAATTTGATAACGATTTTCTTCATCGTCATCATCATCATCACAAGACAAGTCAAGTTCTCCGTCGTTGTTGTCGTCGATCTAGAGCAATCCCATAAAAATTTTGTTTTTTGTATTGGCCAACTCTGAAAAAGCAATTGAGACAAAAATGATGATGATTTTGTATGTGCGTCGAGAATATCAAAAAACGCATGTAGTCGTTTTAGTGACTTTTTTTTTGCAATATATTGACACAGAAAACTTATATAGTACATGGTACCATACTCACAGTCAGTTGCACTTGATGCAATGAAACAGAAAAATGTGACACGGTCGGCTATCTATCTCTTTTAAAAACTGTAACGCATTCTTGTTAAAAAGTCTCTCTCTTTTCAACTATATATTTCATTTGAAAAATCGGACATGTCAAAAAAATCTAGGTAGGCATAATACTTTATATATAGCTTGAATGGATATAGATCCCCCTAGTTTTCGGATCATCGCTATGATTGTTATTATGATGGTGATCATCAAAAAAACAGAAAATTTCATGTCGTTTTTGTTCTCATTCCCGTCTCGCATCTCATCCCATTTGCTGTAATCGGAGTAGTAGTGTGAGATGAGATTGCTTTAGGATTCTCCGTGCAGAATGCATCATAGAAGCAACAATAAACTAAGTCATCGCTTAACAGACTATATACCCAGACATAACATGAGTTTTACAAGAAGAATAAATGAAGCAGAAAAAAAGAAGACAAAAAATGTTGTTGATGTCTTATCATCCCAAGGGAAAACGGCAACTATTTATAAAAGACAAAACTGTTTTCCAATTCATGTCCCTCACTCAGAAAATGCAAGAAAGACACAGCAGCAGTCAGCAAACTGCCGAAAAGTATAATGTAGCACAAACCATGACTCTTCATCATCTACTAACGTCCTTCTTGAAGATTATAACAATATTACTTATAACCCAAAATATATTCGCTAACTTGCTTAAGAAAAAAAGGGTTATTATGACTATATAAGATTTCTGCTAAAAGATGATGAGAATGTTGCAGATGATGATTATGATTTCTTTTCATACTTTTCCTCATCCTTGAGAGTGTGTGTGTCTTTAGAAGACGGTGAGAGGGAAATAGATTTTTTTTACGAAACCAGAGCAGCAACAAGCATGACTGATGGTACAGCATGACTGAAGAAGACAGTGAACACAACAAAACGTCAACGGAGCGCATGAGTCATAAATTACATTGATACACGGAGTATCAGCCTTTGTTGTAAGTAGGTACTCTACTCGGTATTATCAGGTTTTCATTTTTTCACCATGTTATGATTATAATAGCTTTGGTGGAATCAGGCACGAACAAAATATCTCATCATTATCATCATAATATTAGAGTTTGGCATTTTTTTTTATCTTTTCGATACTTAAACTTTGACTGATAAACTAACTGGTAGTATCACAATATAATCTTCATCATCAAAACCAGTGCATATCATAATGCATATAACTGTCGTCTTCATACAAACGAATGTATACCATTTCCTTCCCTCACACCATGTCGCTACTATAATAGAGAGTAAAATACAACTAAACGTCGTCATCTCCCGTTGCACATCATTACAAGGGAACAATGTTTTAAATGCTGATAACAACTCTGAAATTTCTCAAGATGAGTTGTTCTGCTGACAGCCAAAAAAATGATGAGAGGAGATAGGTATGGCACATAATTGCATAAATAAAATGGTGATAAGGACATTTATTAGGAAAGCTACAATTTTTAATCTACCAGCTGAAGTAGGAATTTGAATAATTTAAGTATTCGTATAACTCAGGATTAAATGGCTGATTCTATCTAAAAATATATATTAGCTATAAAAATCACTGCATGCACTTAAAAATTTAGTAGCCATTCTTCACTCCACTTTAACAACCACAATGAAACAAACAAAGTATGCATGCAAAATGCAAAATAGTTTGCGATAATGTTCAGGTACGTCAATTTGTTACTTTTTCCTCAAAAAAAAATCTTGATGATCTTGACTTTTACACCTTTGTAGAGTAAAGGGTAATAAATATGAAATAATAGCAAAGACTTTTTCTGAAAAGAAAAAAATATATTGATCATAATAATAAAAATAACTATTGAGTGTATTGTTTCATCAGCAATGCTGCAGCAAACTAACAACCTATAGAATTCTCTCTCCATCCCTTCAAAATGAACCAGTGAATGATCATATCTGCTTAGAATATAAAAAAAAATCGGAGACTTTACGGACGGGTAAATACATGATTGAAATAATCACAATATATGGCTAATCCATCTCTTTCTCAGGTTACACACTCCACTGAGTAAGTGGGACAGGTAGTGGTTAGCGAAAAAAAGTTAGATAGTGATTTCATGACAATTACATTTTGATCAACTTGAAACTTGAGACGCACATCATCATCATTATTATTATTGTTGTTACAACACACACCAAAAAACTTTGTATGAAAGGAATACCATTACCAAAAGACCACCTTTCCATTTTTCTACAATGTAAGCTAAAATGATATGGTGGTGGTATTGGTATACTTTGCAAGATTTGCAAATGAATAGTGTAATAGCATTGTAAAATGAAAAAACCTAAGAGATATACCAATGATCAAAAAGATGATTATGGTCATGCTGACGATGAGGACGATCAAGTTAAAAGAAATAAGTCTTTTTTGTCTTCCCCACGTTGATAATGCAAAAATAAATAAATAATGGATGTCACACCAAACTCATAATCATCCTATAATCATGTTCACGACGGCTTTGTGTATGAGAAAACGTAAGGATTATGATCACGAGGAAAAAAGGCTCTCATGTCTATTCCGTCTTTTGTAGTTGTAATAATAATAATAATCCTAGTCAATAATAAAAATTAATAGTCGTGTCGAGATACAATCTCACGTGCGTATTCCTGCCAAAAATGATGAGCTTCCTTTTCTTCTGCCAAATAAAATAGGAGGAAAAATAACGTTCTCTTCGTCTTCATCTTACTCGTTGTCGTCTACTTTGCTCCTTTCTTTTTGATCATTCGTTGATGATAACGGGAAAATCAGGCTTACCACAGCAAGCAATGCATGCATGAGAACATGATGATGACGAGTAATAATAATAATATGAAAACAACTTGCCTGGCTCACTAAGCTTCAACTAACCAAGTAAACACATAACCGCAGTAAGTTTGTCATTTATTTATTTTTTGCCTCCACTGGTCGGCTAGCCTGCTTACTGCGAAGAGTTTTTTTTGTTAACGAAAACAGAAAACATTGTTGTCATCTTCTTCGCCATCCTGACTGACTATCAAGAAAAGCGCATCAAAAGCCATAACCTGTATTTTATAAAGCGGATTATGTGACCATGTGTGCAAGCATTAATGTTTCAAATAAAAAAAGAAGGAGGCACAGAGACTCAATGCAAACTATCATGCAATAATCGCCACTGTCAGGTAAGGATTTTTTAAACCTACATGATTGACTGTATGCGCTTATCCACAATAATCCTACGCACAGGAGGAAGATGCGACGAAGATACTCATATTTCGATTTATTTAATAATCTTGGTTCATTCATTCTCATGTAGAAATATATTGAGTACATATTTGAACTATCTAATTAACGAAATTTTACGCTTGTCAATTTACATCTTGTACGGTCACACATATCATATGGCCACACCTAAGGAGATAAGGTACATGGTGTATTTCAAGTAATGAAATAGTAAGCCATTAATGATTTTTGTCATTTAGTGGTCTCCCCAGACTTAAAAAATATATACAAGTTTGTGATTGCAATTATGATAATTTTTTAATAGCACTGACAATGCAGCTAGAGCATTTGGCAGTTTAGAAAAGTTGTAGCAAATGAAACTTGTCACATTTACTCCTTCAAATTATTTCATATAGCACAGTCAAACCTAAAAAACATTTAACCGACCGACATTTTCATTTAATTCCTTTAATAATTCTAAGTAGGTAAGAAGATTACTAGACAACTTCTCCAAAAAGTAGCATCAGCAACTATTCCGTTGCTCGAATTTAATCTTAAGTAATTTTATTTAAAAAACTGTATGCATATATATATATATATATATATATATTTCGATAAATATATGCGTATATTCAACTTCCCTGTTACTATTTACAAGTAAATACACGAGTAAATAGTAGTCGGGTTCAGGTATAGTGTAGTTCACGAACGAGCTAGTACTTTCTTTGATATTCCTGCATTTACAGAAAAGCATTTATACTTTCTTTGCTCAAGTTTGGACCAGGAGCAATAAAATGTACAAAGTTTTCACGTTTAAGCTTATTATGAGACTCGTATTATTTTATTTTGGAAATCTTTTCATGTGCATCTGTTACCGTGGTAACAAAATGTTCTAGCACCACCATCTCTCGAGGTAATATTTGCAAAGAAACTGGTTACCTCCGTCGAATGTTTAACTTTATGAATATACTTTTCTCTGATATAACCCAGTCTTTACTTTCCTAAGTACTTGTATTACTAATACACAAAGATTTTAGAATTCAAAAACATGCCAAAAGCTTGACTGTTTTAGAATACACGTTATAATGTGCCATATGCTTGGATTGTAGAAAATATTAAAACGAATATACACAAGTATTTTGCATACATTTTTATCTTTCTTATCTTTAAAGGGAAATCCAGTGTGATTTCAATGTGCAAATATTATTATTTCTAAAGAAGAAGGTAGGCTTTTTACGCTTATCTTTCGAACTGACGGTGACGACGGGAAAGTCTGACGATGAGTGGGAAAAGAACGACGCGGTTCTTAAATTTCTCTCTAAAAATCAACTCATCTTCCCTTTCTTCAAGAGGCAACAGTCCCAGTTTACTAATCTCAACTCCCTCGCCGCTCACTGATGAAGATGATGACGATGATGAAAACCTAGCCCACATGAACTGATAGCATAAAAGCATATATGGCGAGACATAAGTTTTCTCTAGACTCACATTATTCCAAATATCCTTCGAAAGATGTATCGTACCAGTGAGCCTCCACTATCATTGCAAATATCATCACTGTGCCGTATCCATTTTCTGAATTATGCACTATTCAGCAAGCACTACACACACACAAGAAACAGGTGTATAATAACAGAAGACGAAATTTTCAGCGCACCCTTTTCTTTCTCCCTTTTCCCACATAATCATTCGCCCGTTTTTATTCCATAGACCGGTTCATTTACTACTTATCTTCATTTTTTATAGAAAAGAATTAACAACTCTCGTCACAGTACACGAAAACGGCTCCATTACTTTCATACGTTTTCTCTCCAAAACTGAAGCGCTGCGTAAAAAAAATTGGGCGAACCTCGGAGTAACAAAAGTAGGCTATTTCTTTTAACTTTTTGCGTTATTCAACTACTATGCGTACAATACCTCTTCTCTACTTCCACTTTACACAATGCACATTTATTTTTCCTAGTATGATATTAGCGCTTTCTTCATCAGGACGATGACACATGCTCGCAAGGAGTAGCACTACTTTTTTTTAACAAAACGCATGGAGTAATTGACAGTACACTTGATTTTTATTTTTACGATGACCATCACCGTATTGTTATGTACGTGCGTGAGGAGTGTTAGGTAGATGAATTGAAATGCTTGACGTTCCTCCGCATACTTGTGGGGATGAAGGTGTTGGCTAAAAGCAGAACTGCTAAGCCAAATTAAATTGGAGAATAAGAAACATTTCTCCTCGATTTTCTTTTTTTAAACGGAACACTATCACTTTATCTTGGTTTTACCTATTTCGCATCTCAACATATCAACTTCATCTACTATTTTCTGGAAATTTAGCGAGCCGTCTTTACACAACATATAGTCACACGCACACTCACACACAATACAAGCTTTGTTAAGTATTTATCTTGCTCGCCCTTTTTATTCTCGTTGTCCTGTTCCAAGATGGTAATCATTATGTCAACTTGGAAATGTCAGCAATACGTACATGGCACATCAAGTAATGGAGAGGTGCCTACACGTGTAATCTTGTAATATGCCACGAAGAAAAGCAAAAACCGGCAGCGGTTGTAACAGCAACAACGACACAAGCATATCATTGTCTTTTTCATCCTCTCTGCAACTGGCAACAGTGGCAACTAATATAGTAGCGGAGAAATGATGCACAGAAGCAGCTCAAAAGAATAACTGTAACACTGGCGTACACACTATAAAGTGGTACGATCAGAGATTTTGTCCTCTACCTAGAGTAACCTAGGAATATGTATGTATGCAGGAAAGTATGTATCAATGTATGTATATATAATATATATTGTAGGAAAGCTTTAATAAAAGTGCGTATATGTAAACGTATTCATTTTATTATTATTTAGACATGTTTGGTTGTTGTTGCCCTATTTCCATAGAGTGAACACATTTAAAGGAAGATTGTGTGTTCCTTATCTCCTTCACACTTGTGCAAGCTCACGCTCTGGTAGTCGACTTACGACTCAGAGAAAAGAAGAGAGAATTTGTTCGCGTCGCGACTCTTTTCTGTTTTGTCCTTTGACTTGGTTTGGTAGCGGTGAAATACATAAACATGATCCCTTGTATGTATGTATGTATGTATGTATGTATGCCTTTTTAAAAGGAAAAGACATCGCCTATTTAAACATTAAATGAAGTAGGAAAACAAAATGATGACGAGAAGATATGTATATCTAGGATGTGCACGCATACATACATATTTATATAAATATTGCCTCCATGTGTGTTACGTTTTATGGATGATAATCTAGGGATGTTGATGAGAAGACGACACGCAAACAACAACAAGTCATATAAGATGACCAAACAGCAGGCAACCACCACCACCAGCCAACAAACAGCGATGTCAAAAAAGTGATATGCTTGGAGTTTCGTTTTGCAGTTTTACTTACAATGCATTTTCATTTGATGGTGGCAGGCATCAGTGGTGAATTGATGATACTTTTTTGTGAATAGAGCGTGTAATCAAACGAGAACGTGGTTGAATAAAACGAAGGACCAACCGAAATAATGATTACGTAAATGACATAAAAAAGGAAATACATAGATACATACATGCGTACGTTCGAATTCTTACAAATTGCCCGCTGACGCGATTTTGAAATTGCCCTGGTGGCCATGCTGAGCGAAAATTTCTGAGATTGCCCTGAAGCTCTAAATTTGCCCTGAAATCCTGAAACCCAAAATTGCCCTGAAATCCCTGAAACCCCTAAATTGCCCTGAAGCCCTGAAATTGCCCTGCTGGCCATGCTGAGCTGAATTTTCCGAAATTGCCCTGAAATCCCTGAAACCAAAAATTGCCCTGAAACCCTGAAAATGCCCTGAAATTGTTCGAAAGTACCCTGAAATTGCTCGAAAATGCCATGAAATAGCGCGAAAATGCTCTGAAATAGCCCGGAAATGCCCTGAAATTATTCGAAAATACCCTGAAATTTACCAGAAATGCCCTGAAACCCTGAAATTGCCCTGATAGCCATGCTGAGCTGATTTTTCTGAAATTGCCCTGAAATCCCTGAAACCTTTAAATTGCCCTGAAGTCCTCAGATTGCCCTGCTGGCTGAGCTAGTTTTCCTGAAATTGCCCTGCTGGAATTGCTTGTTGAGTTTTGTTGTCAAATTGCCCTGAAAATATTTAAAATTGCCCTGAAGCCCTGAAATCGTCAAATTGCCCTGAAACTTTTTGAAATTGCCCGGTGACGCCGTCACCGCGTCACGTAAGAATTCGAACGTACGCATACATGTCTGGTCAGATGTCATACATATTCATATGTATGTTGCACTGCTTTAGAGCAACTTTGCACTACTGTTGATGACGCTTTTGTTGTTAGTGTTTTATTCATTCCCAAAACGTTGAGTTTGAATTGGTTGCAAATGATTCAAGGGCTTACTGCTGGGCACAAGCAAATAATAGGAGGAGATTTTAAAGGATTTTCAACTAAATACACACTTCACATAGCCTGTGGGGTGTTTATCGGACAATCATCTAGGCAAAAAGCCTCGAGTATTTTATGCATGTATTTATATGAGGCTCTGTGCTATGCTGCTGTGTCCCAGTGCATAGTGTACAAAAGCTAGCACAAAAAAAAATTTGTGTCCGTAGTTTTCAATTCAAATAATCGTAAAATATGGTGGGTGTGCTTCAAGAGAGAATGTAAATAGCAAAGGAATTTTATTGTACCCGTGCCCTTCTCAATGGGAATTTTTCGAACACGTTAGGGATGGTGGTGGTAAAGAGCAACCATAAAAGATTCTACTTGCTCCGTCCCTTTGTACTATGCCATTTTCTTGTATATGGTAAAGCTCACTAACAACTACATTTACATTATTATTAGAATTGTTTATTTGGAAAATATCTAATATTTGTGCCATCTTGGGATCATTTAAGTTAGGATTTCAATTTTCATGTGATTGCTTCATATGTATGTACTCTAACCTTAGACATTCATTCGTATTTTATTGTTGTGTTTTTTTATTTGATTTTGTATTCACACTATGCGTACTCACTCACCCATTCAATAGTTATATTATGAAGAGGAAGTATTTGACAGTTGCGAGGTTAAGAGATTTTAAGGTCGTGGTACGACGGCCTTTCGGTCATTTTGTGTAAAGTTGAGTTGATCCCTCTCATCTCTCTCCTCTCTCTCTCTCTCTCTCTCTCTCTCTACAAAGCAATGCAATGTTATTCTGCATGAGGGAGACAACCAGGTTGAAAATGTTGAAAAGCCAAAAAGAGCTATTGCTAGGACCAAAAAGTTCCATGCATACATCTAGCGAGCACTACACCTACATAATAAGCTTAAGTCTACATCAACTAACACGATTTTATTCACAGCAGAAAGCCCCAGCCAGTCAGTTTGGCTTGAGGCCACTTTGCAACATTTTTTTCTCTCTGGCGAAGCCCATAATTTTTGTTTCTTTCTGACCTGTGTAAGCGACAAGTGGTATGAGATACTTAAGAAAGAAATAATCATACCATGTACAAAAAAAGTCTAGCAAACTTAACATTCTTTATAGCAACATTATTCACAATCAGAAATGAGTGCACGTAAAATTTACAATGGTGGGCTAGTACTAATGCAACGCATAAAAAAAGATGTACGTTTCAAATTTCAATCGTTCAGCCCTCTTGACTCATCTTAAACAAATTTCTTTTGGTTTTCACTGAGAGAGCTGTGCTTCACTTTCGTAAAATAGAGCAATCAAGAGCGACGACTTGATCTCTGTGTTATTGAACAGCGGTCGATACATAAGATATAGTTGTGTATTGTTGCAATAACAATAGGCTAGTATCCAACAACGAACTGAAGGAAAATATTGTTGTTATAAAGAACAGAGGAACCAGGCCAACAATCTCTTATTTTTCTGCTTCTTCCTGCTCTTTTGTTGCTCTTGAATTCTACATTATTCCTTTTCTGTATGGGCTAGCCTAGACGCGGTTGTGCAATCAATTGTTGTTAAGCAGGGATCATAAATAAGCTCGGGTTTTCTACTGGTTCCATTCATTCCATATATATGCTTTGCATCGTATATACACTTTCTTTAATTTATAGGACTACAGTCATCCAAAGTATTTGCCAGTACACTAACTATTATGTACTATGCACTGCGACATACACCTGAAAACGTAATTCTAACTCATCACGTGGATTTCATATAACCATGTATAAACGAAACCAAGTACACGCAAGTAAATGTAAAAACGAAATAACTATTCTCAAACTTTTTTCTCTCTCCAATCAATTCAAGTACAATATTGAAACTGTGTAAAATACAGCACACTACAGATTTTTCCAAGAGGACAAATAAGTTTTACTGAAAAGAACGCTTTAAAATTATTCGTTTCTATTTACTATTGTAAAACATGGGTTTCGTTGACATTTTAACTATCGAACTATGTACCCCTGCTACTTATATGTACGTTTTGTCCAGTTTTTGGTTAAGACTTCAACGTTCAACGTGTTTTTGTTGGCAGACTTATAGTATGCTTCCTAGTTTTCTTTATTGTTAGTATGTTGTTGCTATCAGAAGACGACAGGTCGTGTCGAATTAAAAGTTTTTTCAGACGAATAAAAACCGCAATATAGAATTATGCTACATAGTAGTATTTTTGCCTGTTACAGTTCCACAAAAAATACAAGGAAAACAAGTTGGCGCAGTAGAGGAAAAACTGTAGTTGATGTTGCTGCTACTACTTAATATAATGCACATGAAAATTCCGTTAGGGAATTCCACTATCTGTTTTTGTTTCTGCAAAAAAATAAAAGTTGACAAGAGAAGCACCCAAGCTGGAATCCTTTGACCAGAAAGTAAAAACACCAGAATAATGAGGTCGAAGAGAGATAAGGGAGTACACCTACCATCTGTGTACTTTCTTGTACTCTTTCTTGTTTCCTATGAGAATTGTTTACGTCTTCAAAAAGTAAAAGCAACGATGCCTTTGCGAATTTTGTTAGTAAAGTAAGTGGTATGTCTACACCATATACATACGTAACTTTTCAAATGGCAAGCAGTAGTAAAAAAATAATCCACTGAGACATCAAAATCTCAAATGAAAACGTTTACTGGAAATAGAAAAAAAGGTTAGTTCTTTTTTTAGATTGCATGAAAAAGTTGCAGAAATAAGAAAGGTAGCTCATTTCTGTGTATATGTAGGTTTCTGTACCATAGCACTGTTTTTTAGGTGAGCGTTTCATTCTCAGACTGAGCGCATTAATATCTTGTCATGAAAGGAAAGATTATGCGAACAAGAGGAAATCGCGTAAAAAGTTCGTTTGGATGTACGAGTTATACATAAATAATATGAATAAAGACAAACGAAAGGGCACTATTTTATATCATCTTTAAACTCACGGGGAAGTTGAAAATGAAATGAGACTGGCAAAAGATGTCAACTAGAAGTACTGGGGTTTCAATTTTTGAAAGTAAACCACCAAGTGAGATAGACGATTTGCCATGGGTTTTTTTTTTCGTTTTCTACCCAGCCATACATACAACACTTTTACTTTTGTATATATATTTTCTGTTTCCTTTTATCTATCTAGTACGTATATTTGTCCACTAATACGATCGTCATCAGGTTGAGAAGAAAGTAAAATGAAAAGGAAAGGAGAGTGAAAACTTGTGTTCATGGAGAGGCATGAATTGAATAAAATGTATGTGTCGTCTAGTAGTAGAATTGAGGATTGCATAAATATCATATACCTCGTCAGCTTACCACCACTCGCTTTATCTCTCAATCTCTTTTTAGCAACAGCAAACGAGGATGCACACAACTCTTCCTGAAGAAAACTGAAAGCATTTCCACTTACATCTATGTACACTTGTTCTAGTATCACAATATAGCAGCACAGAACAAAAGCTCCTTGATAATATAAGACGCTTTATATTTCCGGCATAATATATGGGAAATGCGGAAGACTTTTCTGTGGAATTTTCTAGTTTCAAATGTTGAATGAAGTAAAGGAGGCTATACAGTATCATCAGGCTATCCCACTCACAAAACACCTCTTTTCTCGTCGGTGAAGCTGAAAATTATGAGACAGTTGAACCAGTAAATCCTTTGACCAGTCCTAAGACACTACATTGGTTTCAAACCGGGCTACAAAGCAACACAATGTATACTTTTTGTATTAAAATAGTTTCGACCACGGCATCCAAAAAACGAGTCACCTATGAACCAACTACAACGTTTTCCAACTCAAAAATTGCGACAGTTGTGAAGATATGTATGTATTTATGTGTAAGGGAAAGATATTGCTCAAAGCGCGTGTTTCTGTCAAGTGTCCGCTTAGTTTCAACTTGACTATGCGTGTGCAAAACAAGATAAGAAAACTGAATTGCATGGACAACGTGTAGACTTAAAGGAAAGATATCGCTGTTAACTAGAATGAACTGGTGTGTAAATTCGATTTTGTATTCTCGTGGGCGTATAAATGGATACACATTTTTCCTTTTCTGGTTAGTTTCATAGTTTCTAAAGTTTACTTGAAGTGGAAAAATATCCTTTTAATATAAAAAAGTTAAAACTTTTAAATAAATTATGGTGGCATGCGTAAAAATTCGCATAAACTCACGATTAGAAATATTGTCTTCGTATTCAGTTATATACATAAAAGGGAAGGTTTTTTCAAACTTTTTGTTTTCCATTTCTCTTCCCGTGTTTTTTCGTTGACAGTAGTCGACAAGTAAAGTTATTCTTTTTCAGGTGCAAGTGGATTTTCTACACGCGACGAATCTCTCTTATAAGTACCAAGAAGGTTGTATTGAATAATCCTAATAAAGGACAACCAAGGTTTCAGGTTTACAGTTGTATGCATAAGTTATTCACCTGCTCGCCACCAGCATAAAATCATACACCAGGTGGGGGGAGCGTACGCACGTTTTTTGCAGACCATGCATGTGTTTTGTGTGAATTGTTTTGCCAAAGTTTCCAGAAAAAATCATAGTTTTTATAGCAGTAGAAGAAAAGTGGTGAAGGGACATATACACTACCATACCAACATAAAAAATATCAAAAAACTTACTACTACAATTTAGCGTAAAAATCGTGCGAATGTGAGTCGAGATTCGTCAGTTCAAAGACTGCCTGTTTGAGACAAATCAATTGTGTGAAGTAACTATATGACATGGTTATTTTTGAGAGACCAGCATTTAAAAAATATGCCTATAAGTATTTTTAATTATTTCAAGCATATGAGCGAAAGTTTATACTATTTTTGTTGCTGAAAGTTACATCGAATGTTTATTTAAACAGTTTCGCAACGGGTCTCATGAAACCAGCATCCCATGAAATGGATTAAGATAGTCGAGTTCGAAGTCTAGGGTACATACTTTTTTACATAAACATACAGTACTCGCATATTTACATGTACATATATATTTGTGTTTAGACATAATTCTGGGAAAAGCTGAATTTGATTCAACTCTGCTCTACTTGTTAACTGGCAACAATTTTTCGAAGTAATCGAAAAACCAACAAGCCCGTTTGACTTGACTTTGTTAAACTATACGCAATTCTATATATATACAGTGTAATATCAGTTATATAATACTAAAAAGTGTAAGCAATCAGCGTACACCCTTCTCTAAAAAGTTTGCATTAGTATAATGACGACGGAGTAAAAACTTGGTGGTGAGAGAAAGGGAGAATGGGCTGAATACATTATTTTATTGTTTTCTGCTCATTTCATAAAATAACACTTACTTTTCCTGCATACATTTACATACATATGCATACAAGATCCTGAGATCTAGTTTGTCATGGCTGGTGTTACTGAAGAACAAAGCCCTTACGGTCACTCTTTCCCAATTTTCCCCAGCCAGCGCAAAACTCAGTAAAACAGAAGCCACGATGAATACACAATTATCAATACGAATTTGTGTCGAAACTGTTTTGGTTTCGTTCGTTTTTGTTGGTCGGTAGTGGTGAGATGCCTGTTGGGGAAAAGTAATTTTGCACTCTTGGAAAAACACGACTGATGAAATTTTTCTAATCGGCTCCCTTTTCAGTTCTCTCGTCAGTGCAGATCTGGCACACTAAATTATATAAAGTAATGTCTGCTGTTTTTTTTAAGATTTCGTAAAATAGTTTTGTAATCGTATGAACTTACACAACAGCTTAGTATAAAAAGTAAACATCATGGTTATAATGTAGAGCCATAGGAAAATAATACCCAGAAATATCGACACACTTTGTTTATACAAAGTACTTAGTAATAATTTATTTGGCTTAATGTCTTGATACTCCAAGTGCCATATGAGAAAATTTGCTCATTTGTCATTGTCAACAGTTCATAACAATTATCTACCTACCTGTGCCAGTGAATAAATAGAATATTTCATTCGGAAGCATGCGAGTTTGACGGCATGCAATATGTGCCAGCAAAGACGCATACTGGTAAGGTGGTAATACAAGCTATTTTGAATAGGAAAAAATATAAAAAGAATACTTACAGTGGTTTACTTCAAGATCTCCGGGAAGATGACATACATACCATCCTGAAACAAAAAAAAAATACAATTTGGATAAGATTACATTTTATATGAAGATCAATGGGTACATAATGTAAGAAATATGGTATCTAATGCGATTGTGATCCTGCTCAGCTATTATAGTAGCAGGAAAGATAGGGATGACAAGAAGAGAGGAAGAGAAATGATCTTGTTGGCATTTGCTGTCTGAAAAAAGTATATATATAAATTTTCCCAACAACACTTTATCAGAATGAGTATCTAATATTTTTTGCAATGAGAATTGTGAGTGTGCCTGTACACGAACATGAATTGTTTCTTATAATTATAGACATGGTTTTTTTATCGTGTGGTAGAGAAACTATAACAATAAGTGAATTGGTATAAATAGTATTCGTATAAAAAATATTGCTTTTTGCGAAGACAAACTGTCCCGTTTGGTTCCCGTTGGAAAGCGAAAAATTACATTCAGAAAGTTATTTTTTCTTGGCTCTTCCATTTATGTAGTTCGTATATGTGTTTCTAACATTTTTTCATATTCCAAATCTTAACTAAGTAGGAAAACAGTGTGGAGAGGAATGGATTTGTAAAGTATATGTATTTACATAAACACACTCAAACAAATAAACAGATTCATCTAAGGTCCATCTCCCAGATGAATTTACTCATTTTGAACAACAACGTTCAAATAATATGCAAGCTCATTTTACGTACGCACATATCAGTTTTTGACAGAAGAGCAACAGTAAACTATCCAAAAGTAAATGTTTGTGAATGTGAAACCCACCACTAGCTCAACAGTGTGTAAATAAGCGATGCATCACAGACATAAATATTGACATTGTTTTCTTCTATTTGTAGATGATTAAGTAAATACGCACAAACAACAAACCATACAGGCATGAGAGTAGAGTAGAGTAGAGTAAAGTATATTTTCCTTCAAAACAAGGTTTTTAGAGAAAACTAAGTAGAAGAGAACATGAATGTTTCTTTACTTTCTTTATTGCATTCAAGTTGTGAATTTACTTACTCATAGAAAATACGTTGTTGCTGGGCTGTATTAAAAGGTTGTTCATTTTCTTCCCTTTTATTAATATCATGCTTCATTATTATTTGTGATGCATGTCCATCTGTGTCTCAGAACAAGACAAACAACTGCTGTTTGTAAAAGCATTGTTCGTTATATTGCGTAAACTCTATTTACGTACGTGCTCATATTTTGTAGTGGCAATAAGAAAGTGGTAACAGCAAATGGTTTTGTAAGAAATGACAGTAAGTGTAATAACAACAAAAACTAGAGACATTCATAATAAATTCTCCCAAAGAGAATGGGGAAAAGGGGGATGAGAGCATTTTTCTTCTTCTAGGAAGCAAATATATAATGTTGAATAACCACACACACTACTACACACATACATATTTGTTGAAATTGGATGACAAGACGAGTCGGGGAAAAACGCCGCCGTTGTATGTCCAGTGTGCTACCACTATTACAACTTACAACTGCTTGGTAAAGTGCTGTAGGCCACAAAAACAAGGAGGAAGCCAAAGGAAATGTCGAGAAAAGAGACGAAGAAGGGGAAGAGGCACAGCAAAACATGAGCAGAAGTAAAGTAAGAGGGATGTTAAGTCATGCCATCAAACACCACCACCAAACACCAAAGAACATTTAGGCACTTACATTATATTACTTTTAGTAAAATATATTAAATTGGTTAGGTTTGTTTGCTGCTAGTACGACTTCTATTCACTAAGAGGAAGCCAAAGTTCCACGTACACACAAACACTCAGCAAGACAAACCAACCCGGTAGATACTACCACCTCTGTCACGACAAGCATCACAGCTAACAATATTAATAGAACAACAAAAAAATAGCACGTCTACAACTGGCCTTTCCTTTTTTGGTTGAGGTTTCTGGATATAGTTTGTACAGAATTTAGATGAAGTTAACGAGAAAGTGAGAGAACGGAATATTTCCAACGAAAAAAAAATATCTTGACAAAAAGTTGATGAAGTTGGGAAAGCAGAGGTGCAGTCTGTTGTCGTCCTATTTCGTTGCCACATCGATTCTCCCTTAGTTGTATTATTATTATGGAATGCAGTGGGAAGGAAGGAAGCGGAAAAGTAATGACATTTCAAGTAGTACTTGTGTAGTAGTAGCCTGTACACTGTGTACACACGTTGTAAACTGATGATGGTGATGATGATGCTGTGATGATGACTTGCTTGGCTAGCGGCAGTGGTAAGGAAACGGTGTGACTGACGATGCTAAAAATATATAAGAAAAAAAAGGAACAACTTGTGTCCTTGCTTTTTCCGATGTACACATTCTTAGATACGTACATAAGTACACACATACGACTTGCACACAATATGTTTTAAACTACATATCACGTATGCTCCTGATTTCCACTCTACTCTCTCCTTCCAATTCATTTTCATTGTCCACGAAGGAAGAAAAGAACGAAAACCGAAGAAAACTTTTTTCTTTATTCTTTTCAACACCACCACCACCAGTCAGCCCTCTCTCCACTCTGCTGCTGCTGCTAGCGTAGAGTAGGAAACACCAACAGCGTACATAAAAATCAGAAGGGGAGAGAAAACACCACCAAGTTAGCAGCAGCATCACAAATGGCGAGGGAATCTCTATCGTTCACTCGCTCTGGATAGTCTGGGTTGGAAATTGAGTCGTCGTGCGAAAGGAGAACACGATAAAGCGGTGTTGTGTAGTGTAAGCGTGGTAGCATCTTTTGTCACTCATTACATATCATCAACTAGCTATCATGACACTCTGATTTAGTATTACTTACAGCCATTTTTTTTTCTTTGCTGACCTTTTCCTCTCCCTTGTTGTATTAAAGTTTGTGAGTGAAACTTTACAGATTGAGTCATTACCTCCATTGTATGCCGCATAAACATGTTCACTTTATTATTATACACTACACACAACCCTCCACTCGTGGCATTTTCGAACGAGCCAAGCGAACGGACATTTTTCTGTTCTCTAACTACTATTATTAATACTCCAAGTTGGACAAAATGAAAAAAATCTCAACTTCTCCCCTACCATGTTGTTTTTGCCATTGATGTTTAATGGGAAGAATGTACATTCACACTTGCGTATATTATGTACATGTCTTAGATTATGAGTATAAAATGCAAATAAAATAGCAGACAACGGCTTCCCTCATCCCTCCTAACGACTGCAATTACAAGGTCTCCCCTTAAGCAGTCGTCAGATAATAACTTTAAAAAAAGGAGAAGCGGAAAAGCAAAAGTCTTTTTATGAGTGAACAAATAATCTATTTTATGATTGTGTATGTGACCATCCATTCATTTTGAGCTAGTTTCCAGTTTCGTATATTCATGAAAAGAATAAAAGAGTTTGAGAGAGAGAGAAAATAAGAGTAAGCAAATAGCTAAAGTAATGAATAACAAGGGAGTCCCGACATTTTTCATGTGTTTTTGTGCAAAACATCATGTTTTATTAGTGACTACTGTAATATGGTTGAAAAACAAGGGTCCTTCTATTCTTGTCTCAGTCTTCTATCTCTGTGTTTGTGGAGTGGTATGCAGGGCTAGTAGTAAAGTAGCAGTCCTTTAAACATTAAAGGCTGAGGCAAAAAACGTTATTAGTGGTGCACTGGACCAGAGCACTTTTCAGTTGAAAAACTAGTACCTTTCCAAACAAACAAACGGATAATGTAGTTAAAGTATACACATGTAGAAAAGAGCGAAAGCAACTGTGAGAGAGGAAATGTGATTCTTTTCATTTATAATAATAAGTATCAAACGCCATAAAAGTAAGATTAGGTGGAACTCAGACTCTCCCAACAAAAACTAAGCAAGAGTTCTCCTTTCCAGGAGACTTACATCTTACCCATACAAAAATAGTCCTATCCATACAAAAACATACTAAAAGTACACGGAAAAGTAAAGCAAGCATCAGCGACAGACTTTGCTTTTGCCCGATTACATAATGCTCCAACTTTTTCTTCCTTTCTTCCTTTTATTTTCCTCGTTTGCTCTATCTCTCTTTCAAAATTGTTTGGTTTCTACCAAACCTACACACCACTACCAAACCATCACATAATACTAGCCATCATTATAATGCGCACGATACCTATGCAACAATAGCAATTTTACAAAAAAAACTGCCTTTTTCCTTATTTTTATGCTGGAAAATGTTAGCGACCTTTGCTGGTTAGTAACTTAGCTTCGTGGTTTCTCTTCTGTCTTGGATCTACTTTACCCTCAGTGCTGTGAGTAGCAGACCCTCACACTAAACACATCGCAGTTGTTGAATAACTTGAATGGCTAATATTATGACGCTACTTTTTTCTCTAAAACTGGACAGAAAATATATTCATTGTTTGTATGTATATCTATATCTGTTACATAGATGGAATATGAAGAAGTTGTTTGGCAAACTCTTTTTTTGGTTGGCCTGTTTGTCTGCGTGTGTTCAGAGGAACAATAGTTGTGAAAACTATCTGTCTCAATAAAGAGCCCATCTACTTGGGAAAATGCAATCCCATAAACGACAACGTGGAAAATAGATGGGAAAATACAGATGTATGTGTCTGAGTGAGCATTCGTAAATGGTTCAAGTAACAGTGCCGACCAGTCGTAGAAAAGATAGGCAAGTTAAGGTATAATATTGGTTGAACAGTTTGGTAATGTAATGTGTGCGACTTGTGAGCAAACAAATAAGTTACAGATTTCAACTTTCCGCAAAGAAGGAAAAGTAAAAAAATCTACATTTTACTTTCAGGGTAAGTTAGTACTACTGCCACCATCATCAGCCAACCATCATCATTCTTCAAGTTGAGAAGCAAGATTGAGAACCAAACTCTCACTTTTATTTTCACATAGATATATATATAGTTACACATATATTGAGAAAGCACTGCGATATTAAAAATCGTATTAGGATTATGTGTCTGTGAATAACTCCAATAACGTCATAATAAGATTCAATAAGTATACATATGCATACACATTTCCGTGCTTGCTTCTTCCCCCTTTATTTGTCTGAATGCTAGCTCATAAAATGTAGCTAAAACTTAAATTATCATTTTTATACATTCTGTATATTCACATTCCATTCCTACATAAGCTTTCATTGTCTTGATCCTTCTAGCATCTAAATATCGCTACGTTCTGTCTCTGATGGTAAATGGAGTAGTTGGATGAATGTATGTAGACTGTGAAGAGTGAACAACTTCGTTCTCTTTCCTCCGATCTCTCATCGCACCAGTAAAAATAAAAAAGAAAGAAAATGAAAGGAAAATGAGTTGAGTTTTCAGTTGACTCTCTCACTTTGCAGCCGATTTCTTTTATAGTTGTTCCTCTTCAAAAGCTATATGAACATATCAGTGTTGTCTCGTCTCCCTTCTGTTTCTTCCTATTCTATAAATATATCTCTCAGATATTTTGAAAAAGAGCGACGAAGAATCAACCAACATTAAGCTATTCAGCAAGAGCCAAAATCTCAAGTTTAATTCCTATATTATTCCTTTTGGATATATATTTACTATATGACTAGCAGGTAGAGTAAAAAGGGAGAAAGAAAAGTAAAAAGGAAAGGAGTCGTAAACTTGTTGTAACAGAGAAATTGGTAATAGTGGTAGTGTTGGTAAATTCCTCCTCCATCAATATCCAAACAACTCGTGTTACAAAAAAACCACCTAAGGAAACGACATATCAGCTAACTAATAAGATACGTATTTCTTGGGAGAAATACATACCAATATCTAATGATTATACCATTTTATTTTTATTCCTTGCGTATATTTACTTGCAAAGCAGACGTTTTTGTTCGTTGACTCAAGTAATAATACATATATACATACTAAGGAGATATATTGAGCCATGCTTACATAAAAATAAACATGTTATCGTCATACATATTTTATAAGCAACGCGTTCTACACGGCTTGTTATGCGTGTACTGGTGACAACATTAAGTAGCGAAATCCGTGCCAAAGCAAGTTCCAACTTTGCTGTCTTAATAGAGAAAGTAGTCGTTTTTGTATTCTCTGACTTTCCTCTTTCCCGAAAGGAAAGGACCAAGAGCCTGTGATTCCTTAAGCTATTCGCCAAGTTCAAAAAACACTTTTCTATGAAAAATATTTCGGTAGCCCTTTTTCCAAACTGAACTATACATCTCGTCGTTTGCTATAGCACAAGTTGAAAATAAATGGTAGAATGAATGTAGTCGTCAACACTTGATTGAGCATGACATAGTAAAGAAGAAACAGTGTAATTCTTGTGAAGTCAAGTATGTATAAATAATAGGGAAAAACGTTTTCTAGCTAATAAAACGACTACTTTTGCCTGTTATTTTCCGTCAGAATTTCTTGAAGAAAATAAA
>JAQFZG010000473.1:0-32549 GCA_034695465.1 Entomobrya nicoleti
TTCTGTAGTATGTCATTTCGATGATATGATAACGAAGAAAAATATACACAGAGATAAGGTTGAAGGTTTTTATTACGTAGCATTTTATCTCTCGTTCGGGTGGGCTCTATATATCCTCTCAAATCTGTACTAAAACAGCTTTCACTGAAAGCACGTTGTAGTTTCATTTTGCGAGATACCATCAAATTTATGAGCGCACCTGAATTTTATGTAAACGTGCAAAATGTCTACGTTTCTACATTTCAATTTGAATTTTTTATGACATTTGCGCAACGTGAGCACACCTGTTCAATATTTTACGTTTTGTCTCTGTCACTGTCTTGTACTACTTGTATATTTTTTTGTACTACAGGCCTGCGAACATTGTGTACATCGGAACGCGTACGACTACAACTGGCAAAACAATACAATAATCTTGGCAGCAGATTTTGCCTCGACAGCAATTTACAATTTTGTTGTACCACTTCGTGCCCATTTCCGGCCTAAATCCAGGTTGAATCCAATAATTCTACTGTTGGAGCGACGTCCAGATCCTGCCTTCCTTGATGCAATATCCTATTTTCCTATGATCTACTGGATGCTCGGCAGTATTGACTGCTTGGATGACCTTCTTCGCGCTGGGATCACATTGGCTGAAAACGTCGTCGTTGTCAATAAAGAGCTGTCAAATTCGACTGAAGAAGACTCGCTCTCAGACTGTAACACTATTTGTGCCGTGCAAACCATGTTCCGGTTCTTCCCACACATAAAAATTGTGACAGAACTGTCCACTTCCAGCAACATGAGATTTATGCAGTTTCGAGCTCATGATGCATATGCCCTGCATTTATCCAAAATGGAAAAGGTAATCCAGTTAGGACAATCTTGTACCAATTAATTTCAGAAATTTGATGTTCATCCTATACACATATGAGTGATTACATTATTCAGTTAGTGGTGTAATAGAGTATTCTTAATTGTTTTATGATTCACAAATTCTCGCGTGTATTATTTGAGTAATAGCATACATATGACCTCCACGCAGACATATTTATTGTCTTCACCACAGCACCACAGTCTTTCGGTTTGGTATACAATGTTGCCTTTTTTATATTCCAGAGGGAGAAAGAGAGGGGCTCGCACATCTCCTACATGTTTCGACTTCCATTTGCGGCTGGAAGTGTTTTCTCAGCTTCAATGCTGGATACACTTCTTTACCAGGCCTTTGTCAAAGATTATCTCATCACTTTTGTCCGACTTCTTCTTGGAATCGACCAAGCTCCCGGATCTGGGTTTTTAACCTCGGTAAGTACAGTGATGTTACAGAACTACTATTTTTCCCAACGAAGAAAGGTTCAGCATAACATGTTGACCCATTCTAAGAGCAGCAATAAAATATAAATTATTAATGAATACACAATGTATAAGAGTTATACAAGTCTCAATAGACTTATAGTCTCATATCGCCCCAAGGCTTCTGGTTTTTACTTTTCCTATCATAAAGTACACAAGCGAAGCGAACTTGATCCCAAACGTGAACCGCATAAATCTTTTGTGGAAGTTTACCTTCGTTTTCTGATCAGTTAGTTCAAGTCAAGTGAAAGTACAAATTTCTCTCCAGAGATTTTTCCAACTTTTTACATATTTGTGTTCAAAAACATGGTGATTAGGTTGTTGGTGTTTTGTAATGTTTGCAATTAAGTACCGCGCAAACGTGTGTTTGAAACCAGTAATTATTTTTTTTGCAGAGAGAAATAACTCACAACGATCTCTGGATACGGACATATGGCCGTCTATACCAAAAGCTCTGTTCCACGTCGTGTGAAATTCCAATTGGGATATATAGAACTCAAGACACGTCCGCCGATGATTCGTTAGATGGATTTGACACAGGGGACCAATCTCACAGTGAGGCTGGTACTCCTGGCACAGAGCCCGGAAACGGACTTGGAACAGGAGGGCAAAATGATAATGATGCCACTTCACCTAAGTCGGGTACGGCTAACATGTCATTCATTCCACAAATCAACATTCCCAAAAGTTGCCTCGGAGGATGTAGCACTCAGCGGAGCTCTTACCTCAGCGTTGCCGTGCATGATGACTCCAACACCAAAGACACGCACGTACAATTAATTGAGAGGGCAGAAATTGCAAGCATGATTCGGTCTAGAATGCAAAGTCTTGGCTTGCCAAATTTTGGGGATACAATATTTCATTTTACTGAGAGGCGAAGCTCATTATCCTACGTCATCATAAATCCGTCTTGTGATCTCAAGCTAAAAGAAGGAGACATTATTTACCTCATTAAACCAAGTCCTTTCTCTGCTCAGAAGACCTTTGAGCGGCACAATTCTCGAAGAAAGTCTACATTAAGTTGCGTGTCAGGTATGGGTATAAATGGAAATGGAGATGGACAACCGCCTGGGTTCAATCTCTTCACGCAAAACAGCATGGGAGAAAGAGGAACCGTGTCAGGGATGGAACCAAACAGACGCAGGTCGTCCGCTGGTTCGCTTGTTTGCACGGGTGCGACGACGACAGCACCTCATGGAACCCGGGCTCCCGTTAGCAAAAGCAATAGTCTGTCATTACCGGATTCCCCCAGCGTGTAAGTGTAAAGTTGACACTTTAAATAGATTAAATTCATTGCAATTTATTCAAATTGTTTCAACTTTCGTTTTATTTACTTTAGAAGACCACGCTCCAACTCTTTACGCGTTGGAAACATTACCGACGATATTTTAATGAGGCGAGCCTCATCACTCCGTCAAGGTCTCGGGTTAAGTGCCCGACGATTATCATCCTACGAAGAAATTGGAATTCCACCAACAAATCATCCCGTTCGGCTCACCCTTAATGGGGGTATCGGTCTAGAAGTGACTCCGCCTGAAGACTGTACGGCATCTGCACCTTCGTTACAATTACAAGGGACGCTCGTATGACATTCGGGGAACTCCCCAATTCCCCGACCTGGCCACATCCAATTTCCTTTTACTTCTCCTAGACCTTCTCCTCGCTCTTCACCTTTTCATTCCCCTTCTCGCCATTCCATTGCATGCCTGAGCCCTGCTACCTCTACCTCAACCTTGGTACCAGAAAGATCACCTTCTCCTCGTTTATCCATTCCTGGTGGCTCTAGTTGTGGAATTGGGGAGTACAGCATTCCTTTATCCAGGACAAGTGAAAACTTCAACTATAACATGCATGGACGAAGACATCTATCCGAAGACGACGATCCAAATCAAAATCAAGATGTTTATTACAGTAGTTCGCGTAGATCAAGCCTTACTTCAGGTTTGTCCCAAGCGGGGGCCAAACAACAAACAAAACCACCGATTTCGCACCCGCACAAATTGTGGAAGCCTTTCTCCTTTGCACCTACTACTGTTAGTAGGACGCAAAGGAGAAATTCTACCACAGCTAAAATGGTTCCACCTCGTATTACAAAAACTCAGTATCCAGAGAACGTTTGAGGTGAACAATAAAATAGTTTCGAACATTTTACGTACAACAATTAACTACTACTTCAAATATCCTATTAATACAGGACAATTCACCGCTAGTTCGGATAACAAATTAGCATTTCACATCGTTAAATATTACATTTCGAAACAACATGACGATCAAATTTTGATTTAAAAGTAATAAAATATTAAAACTTTCATACAAAAGCAATATAGTTACGTACACTAAATGCACCAAGACTTGAAACATGAGTTTTCGATTCGAAACATGAACTTTGTTGTATTTATAATATACTTACTGAGTTGAAAATGGTCATATCTTGCAGATTATTAGAAAATTATGTAGATACTTATTAAGTAAAAAGATAGACGGACAATTTTATTTTAAGGATATTATTTTACCGAAACGAACATGCCTGACACACGACAGACATTCAGTGTAAAAGTGTATATGGTTTTAGTTTAAGGTTTATAGGCTTTCTGGGAAAGATGTAAGACAAATTGTATCATGAGCGCATATATATGTATTAAAATTAATGTCAATGATTAGCAATTATGGTTTATGTGCGTGTATGTAGTAGAAATAGATATTTTATAGAATACAAATTATAAAAACTTACTGTGAATGTATATCGGACAAGAGTGTTTCTCAAACCACTGCTGTAATTTGACTATAAAATATAAAAAGTGATAGACACAAACTTTTAGTGAAAGTTTATTAGTAGGTTCCGCACAGACAGCGCGATGTACACACGAAAAAAGATTATCTTTTCTATAAATTTTTGCGCGTCTTGTTAGAAGGTTATCATACTATAAACTAAAACGAATGTCGACAAAAATATTACTATGTACTTTCCAATTACAGTAGTTTCATCGAACACTTATACTCCTCTACAACGTATTTTATCAAATATGCTTTTAAATAACAACTACTGCGATTATATGTAATGTATATTTTAGAAATCACTACGTACTAATAAAATGTAAACACATTTTGTGATTGAAAATTTCTGATGCATGTTGCCCACAAATCGAAAAGATTGATAAAATTATTAAATACTTTTTATCTTAAGAAATGTAGTGAGCAAGGTTAGATAAGGCATAGGATACACAATTTATTATGATTTATATAAAATACTAAATACATACATTTTTATTATAGTTTTAAAATATTTCAGCGCAACGCACCAGAACGGTTGTATGGGGACCTGTATGTACATGATATATGATATATATTACCCTTATACCTTCTAATTGTTGATGAATGAAAAATAATAAAAGTAATTGCTAGAATTCAAAAATTAATCTGATTACTCCATTTCGAGTCCATCCTCGAATCAAAAATAAATTTATAAAACAGCGGTTATCTTTTTAAAACATTTTATTAATTTTAATGATTTGATTTTTGGAGCACTCTCTTCGAAGACCAAAATTAATTTGTTTGTGTTTGGGAAAACGATATTACTTGACAAACTGGAATGTTAACATTATGTGTATTTATATTTCAAGAAAAGTCGAAAAAAATTCAGCAAATCAGATCAAGTAATTTTTTACAAAAATCAACACTGTAGACCTCACACCCAGGTCTGAAGGGGTGTGCAGTGTGTATCACATTGTCTATCTAATCCTAATTTCAAAGTACAAGAGTAAGTGGCATATCGAGAAATATCGCGTATTTAAATCTATCTAACAAACTACATAACTATATACAATCATATAAGTAGAACTATTATAGGCACTTCAACTCAACGGTTAACTGAAACACTTAATACGAAACTAACTTCTTAACTGCGTTACAAGTATAATTATTACGATGGCCATAATGATGAATCCAGCCAGTAGTAGACAAAATAGCCGCTTTCTGTATCGTCTCTATAATTTCCAAATATATTTTTCAATTAACACCTTAAAGGCACACGTTTAAACATCAGATGCAAAATATTATATGTACATAACAGATTTATATAGTACCTGCGAAATCTCAGCCTTTTGCAATTCCTCCCTTCCAGTTTCAACTTCACTATAAGCTGTTTGCACATGTCCCTCAATAGTTTCTAGATTTCACATACATGTCAACAAATTAGGATTTTTCTACGTTGGAATTTATATTTCTTTCTATTATTAGTTTTGTTGATATTTAACTACTTACCAACGGTTTCAGCCTGCTCATTGACAAGTACAGCAAGGTCCCTCATAATATCGTTACAGTCTACAATGTCGGACTCAATTTGTCTAACCCTATCTTCCCTTTCCAATAAAAGCCCTTGTTCAAATTCAAGCTGTTGCTGAAGACGTAACTGTGCCTGTTGTGCAGCTTCCGCCTCCAACAAAGCTTCTTGCTGACTCTCATCATCCATTAAAGCTGCATTGTTTGCTGTAGGTAAAGCCGTGGTTTTCATTTTCGCCACTATTTGCTTCTGAACGCTATTAAATCTTAGTACACTCTGCTGAAAATCCGATGTCAGTCGTGTCACCCGCATTCTAATATCATTGCTCACAGAGCCCCCTTGAAATTGCACTGGCTTTTGAATTAGAACTGTAGCTTCTTTAACCTGTCGTGTTGTATCTGAAATCGTTCCTAATGCTGTTTTTGTTATCACGTGAACGGAATCGCGAACTGTGTCTGAATCATTTCGACTGCCGATTGTCTTCAGAGTTTTCTCCAGCGTTGTAGCTGTAATTATACAAGGAACAGGTATTGACTATCTATTCACACATCCTACTTTCACCTAAAATGCATTGCCTATTTTGCCTACCATGTTTTCCAATTTGAAATATGTTGGACGCAATGGTGTCACACAGTCGAAAGAATTGTGCATCATCAAAGAAGCCCGATGAAGGACCCGCTCCTCCAGAAAAACCCACGTCTGGCACTCTGTCCATTGTACTCCCGTAATTTCGGCCTCCACCCGCAGCCATAACTGCAATCAAAAAAAAAATTATCGTGAAATTGTGAATCTTTGAATCATTCCCATTTTGACTACTTGTAAAAGTCTTTAAAACTGCGTACACTGTAACTCCGACTTTTCTCTAAGCCCTTGTTTTACAAGCACAGGTGAAAATTTAACAACTTTACAAGAAATAAACTGATTCGTTAGTAAAGTATGAGGACCAGTAACAAGACTACCAAAAAAACATCAAGTTTTCATTGCACTGCCATTCCCAGTCAAGCGGGGTGTTCACCCATTATCTAGGTGTTGTTCTGTTATCTCTCACTATACACAATTTCTCTTGTAAACTGTGATACATTATGTACGGCTGGCCCAACTGATTGTAATTGTGAACCAAGCCACGCAATTAAAAATTCTGTTGATACATCATTCAAAGTAGTTTGTGTGTACAATGTATTTGATACGTCATTCGTGTAGGGGAAATCATGGAATAATACTCTTGTGGTCAAATATGTATCATCTCATTATCATCATCATCTTGTATGTCGCTATTTTTTACTATCCAGCAGAGGAAATATCCTGCTAATAAATGCTTGCAAGCTTAAGCTTGCATCCTGTTAACCTCTTCCTCGTATTTAAATGGAACTATTGGAGTCACTTTATATGCTTGCAATGCAAGGTAGTGTACTCCTACAACACATACGTCAATTTTTCATCATGAAATCAACTTTCTTGCACTGCACAGGTATCTTAAGCAAACGGCTTTTCCTATAATTGACAATTGATCATGCTCATGTTGGAACTTTAATTAGAGCATTCACAAAAAATAGCCTGTGTCAACTTGAAAATCCAAATATATGAACAGTTTTAAATATATTTCTTCGCCAATGAACGACTAGTAGTTCCCAAAAAATTGAGTGACAAATTAAAAGTTTCCCTACCATTTAGTATGAGTGTTACTACGAGTGGAATTTCACCAACGACTAAAAGAATGAATCCTTGTGATAAAAGTATACCAGGTCATAGATGCGCACTGCGCACATTGAGGAGCACAAGCTGTGGACAGCCAAATCATGAATCCAAAAAAGACCAAAAATATAAATGCACGATGATTAATGATTAGTATATAGAATACATGTTCTGCAGACTCCAGCATAAATAACTTACTTGTATAGTGGATGTGTGGAGGATAACTATCTTAGCTTACAAGACTTAGGAAATTTGCTACACGAAAAGTGTTTTTAATTTCTCACTTCACTGATGAACTGTGAAAGGTTGTGGCACAATTTCAACTATTTAATGTTCACACAAACGGTCACTTTCAGGCATCATTGACATTGTTTTAGAGAACCAGATAGTTTAAAATTGCAATTTTTTGCAAATTCAGTTAAAAATTACATAAGTCAAGTGGTTAAAAAATGTTTAAAATCATTAATGATCTCTATAGGGCTACACTCAAGAAAAACTCACCTGGCCTTGCAAGCACATCACAAGATTTACAATCACTCTAAAATCATCTGTTTGTACTCTTTGCAATGTGCTTTGTGTAGTGGTGCTGTTGGTGCTGGTTCTTGCAACAACGCAAAACACGAGAAGACCCTTTTTGCATAAAAAAATATCTCCGATAGCACAAACAAGATCACAAGACCTTCAATAAGACCAAAACCAAGCTATGCTACTTTGCTAGATTACGTAACGCCTCACCTCCACCTTACCTTTGAGCTTCCAAAATGACATTGCCCATTGATTTTCCACAATTTATAACTTCCATATATATTGATATTGGCTGGCAGTATTATTGGAAGTGTAAACGAATAACGAATGCATTATGTTTAGAAGAATCAAGAATGAGGAATCATGTAATCGTTTGCAAGAAGCAGCTAAAACAAAGAGATTTGAGAATTAATAGATATATATAACTAATTTTGTTTAGTCTTAGTACAAGAGAATTATAATTCAAGTGTGAGGTGATGATGGGGCGAGATGAGATCTCTGCTGATGACAAGTTTTTTTACTTACTTACTGTAGATGATTGACTGTGAAGGAAATGAGTGATAATAGAATGATCTATTTTACTTACACCTTTACATTGCAACAATAGGCTTAAGTATTATTCTTTACATGCGTGCAAAATAGCTATAAAAAAATTACAAAATCAGAATTCTGTTAAGTCAGTAGTGAGTAATTAGCAAAAAGAAGACTTATGCAAAACTTATTTAGTTTAGAGCACTATATATAAAGCCAGTTCCAAAATAATGGTAATGATTATAAAAGATTTTTTTTATAACTGTCAATTTCATGTCTAGATTTTATTTCATATAAAGTTACTCTCAAACATTTAAATCTACTATTTTGACGCATTCTTTCCAAACCTCTTCCCTAAACATTTATTCCCACTTTCTAGAAATATTTATAAAATCCCCTTCGGCAACATCATTGTAGTCCTTGATAGGTGGAGTTTCCACTGGACCTTTAATTTCGCATGGCACATAACTAAAATCTAATTGAATAGCTGCTTGATAAAGCTCCTCCGACTCCTGCCTTAGTTCTTCTAATGCTTTATGCTGACTTGCAAGAATTTTGTCTATCATCCGTAGTTCGTGACTGTTGACATTGAACATATAGCGGGACCACTCCTTCTGAAGCAACCAACGTGATTCCTCCTCCTCAGATGAAACTACGATACCCTTTCGTATGCGCTCACTGTTAAAAAAATAACAATGATAATTGTTAAATCACACAATGATAATGTATAGAAAAGAATGAAATGTAATGAAAATTTACTTACTGGTAATGATCTATTACGGCAACAGGAACCTCCAGCTCCTGCAGTGGTTTCATTTGTCGTTCATTTCTCTCTAATCTTCTGATCTGCTTTTCAATTTTCTTTCTCCTTCTTTCCTCTCGAGCTTTAATAACCATTGGGTCAATACGTTTCTTCTTTTTAAGGGGTTCAGCTCTTTAGATTTCAAAAGAAAAAAATAGATTAAATGTTTATAATCTCATCCTGTGAAAACATAATTGACTTATGGTATGGTAAACTATTCTTACAATAAGCAAGGAGACGTTGATATCCATTTTACAGGTGACATCCCCGTAAGATAGGAGCTAACGGGCAAGATCTTCGATTCCGCTATCCCACATAGTGAGCTATTTGATAAAAGCATAATTATTATTTAACGTGTCACACAAATTTATATAATTAATGAAAAAATGAAAACTACAAAAATACATCCACGTGTATGTAAATTACCCATTGATTTGGAGAAAATTTCTACACAAAATTGACACCATTTTCCGCCGACGATTTCTAGCTATTCACAACTTCGTAATTTACTACACAGCTTGAGCAATAATTTAGCTATACCACCTAACGATTAAATATCGCCTTTCAGAGAATTACTAAATTTTTTTATCCAAAATTTAGACTTTAAACTGTAAGGTTTAATACTTAGCAGGATTCCGGTTTAGAGGCTCCAGCCATATGATCGTGAGGGAGCATTTATTAACTTGTTTACAAACACGGGGCAGCAAACAAGCACATTTTTTTCTACATCTTCAATTCAATATACGACACACATGCATTTTGCTCATCTCAAACCATACAAGCATCTCAAAACGTCTGAGCGGGTTCATGTCAATGTCCCGATTTCTTGTACAAAGCATAACAAAGTTCTGTTCCAGGAATTTGTGAAAGAAAGGTGTCCGGTGACTGACACTGTGACATCAAACTTTCGCAGTTAACTTTTGTCCAGTGGTAATTTAACGAAAACTTGGCGTTGGCTGTTAAACTTGTAACTTTTCAGTGTGTCAGAGTCCCTAGTAGTGATTTTTGGCATTTCGTTTCGCCAACCTAGTAATTCCGCTAACTGCGGCACCATTTCAATGACATGGATCCATTAAAGGCTGTTAAATCAGAGGTACGCGTAGTTAAATGCGTTAATTTTAGGCTTACTCTAATAAGCTTTTAGAATTCATAGTTAAAGTATAATTACCATGTATGTTGTTGCAGGTTCTATTACCGTGGGGCGTACAGGTGAAGAAGAAAAACGCATGGTATCCGCAAGAAGTTTGCAACGAATGGCCTCATCAGTTAAGCGCGTTAAGTTTGGGTGAATCCTCCGTGGTGAAATTTGGGGTGACATATCCACTAAGAACTGGTTTAGGGACACCTGACGAGTCTGATTTTCCGGAGTACACCTCATATTTCGTTCCATCAAATTGTTCATCAGAAAGGCCTATCAAGGGAGTGTATGAGGAAACGTTCATTAGTAGAGGAGTATGTTTGCTTTCTGAAGGGCCCATTGGAGGACCATCATTCATTAAAGGGTTCTACCGACCGGAAATTTCGTACAGTACGGGAATTGGAATCAAAACCGTTGTGAAGACCAAGTTTCCACCAGACAGTGGTGCTGGGTCTGGGAGCAATGGAGAAGGTGAATTACGCTGAAAACTGGTTTTAATTATTATATGAATCGTTTATGTCACGTATCATGGAATTTTTATGGTTAATCTTTGCAGACGAAGAATCATTTATATGTCTTGTGGAAAAAGGGGGTATATCCATTTTTTCTGAAAGTAGTTCGGAAGGTTATGTTGCCTACATGCCGGAGTTTCAGATTGATAAAGCGATTCCATCTAAGCATGGCTTGTTAGTTGTACCATCAACCAAAGGACCTGCTTCAGAAGGGGATGAAGACCGATATCTGTATGTCTTAACACATCCGATCAAGCAAGTTAGCAAGATCAGCCAGAGATGTAACCCGATTACTGGTGAGTAAAAGAATTATATAAAAAACTTGTATCTTTAAAACCGGCTCTTTGATATTGGAAAGAGACAAATAATGATTACTTGATGACTTTTCTGTTTTTTTAAAGATTTTGTGGAGTATGACACACGTTCAGAGAAAATCCTGTGGTGTGAAGGGGACATTTGTATATTTTGGTCTCTGAAAAATGACAAAATAACTTTACGGCGATTGTATAAACTTGAGAAAAGAGATATTATTCATAGTTCAACGCTAAATACATCAATGTACTATACTACTGCTCAGGAGCACACCAACTCTCCATTTACCCCAGCTGGGGGATCCAGCATGTACTCCCCTTTCCTCAGAAGTGGTCATAATAAAGCGTCTGCAATGAGAGTTAACAGGTAACAGTGTATAAAAATTGAGATGTAACCGACCGACCATGTACTCCATTCCGATTGCTAAAAGTTAATTATTTTCTCTTTGCAGAGAGGGTGGTACAATCTACTACTGGCCCAGCTTTGATTTTTCTGAAACAGCGCATGGATTCAACGCTGGATTTTATCCACCACATATCGGAATTTACGACGACCCTGAGTTGTACCTCAAGCTGATGTTCCACATTGAACTGAATCCACGGGGAAAGTGGAAAGAACCTAAACGATTTCAAGTAGTTTCAAGTGCTGTCGTTCGTAGTAGAATTAGTCTTTTGTATTTAATCAAAACTAATTTCTACTTGTACTGCATTGACGTGGATAGTGGAGAAAAAGTTACAAATTTCGCGTTGAAGGATGTGCAGGATTTTGTTTGCTCAAATGATAACGGTACACAGAGAATACTGATCATATTGACTCCAGAAGGTCAAATAAAGGTGGCTTGGTTAGATAATGACTTTAACATTGCCGTATCCGCTAAATTAGAGCATAAAGTTGAAGTTCCCATTCGAGGATTAGAGTACTTTTTTGACTTTGAAACGATAGTGTGCACTTTGAAGGATGATAGTGAAAGCAAAGCGGTTATTAAATTGAACACATATTTTAACAACGGTTTAATTGCCAAGTGCATCACCAAATTTTCTGAAAAATTGCCATCCAAATTCGTTGCGAAATTAATTTACAAGTACGTTAGTATTGAGTGTAATCCTTACTTCCAAACACAATGGGACAACTTCACAGCAGCCTTGCAAGAAATTTTGAAATCTGAAGGGGAAGTGACGAAGGACATATTTTTAGGAACGTTTAAAGCAATAGAATCTCTGAAAGAGGTAAAAACTTATTACTTAAATAATGTATGTTTATTTTGTTAAATTGTCTGTGGAGCTAAATAATGTATTCGTTTTTGTTTTTTTTGTAGGACATGAAACTGAGTAGTTCATCCAACGAGCTATTTCGATATTTGGATGAGTTAACTCAAAATATGCTTGAGCATCACAAGGGACCTGCATTGGCGGTTAGTTTAGTTTAATATGAACTATTTTAGAAGAATAATACAAGGATTTTTATGTAAATGTAGTGTTCATTCTTTGGTAAAATAAATATGTTCATTACTTACAGGTGGAGCCATCATCTTTGCTACAAAAATTTGCAAAATTGTTGCTAAAGCAGGATCCCAAAGCTCATCCCGAATTTGATTCTCTTCCGGAAGTGATGCAAATTTTGTTAGATGATCCCGACAGTGTGGAAAATTTGGAAAGACTAGTCAAAGTCAGAACCGACACAAGTAGTTTCATTCCTGTGATTGCCATTTTATTGGCAGATGTTTTCAAACGGAATCAGTCAAAAGTTCACTTCAGTTGGTCAGAGTCCGCAATTAAAGCCACTGGAAGAAAGGATTATTTGAGTGGTTCCAATGATCCTTGTAGTTTGGTGCAAGAAAAGGTTTTCGAAGTTTTCACTCCTTTCAGAGAAAAAGACGACTCTACACATGAACCGTCTTGGGTTACTCACGTTTTAAATATGGTAAACAAAAAGCAATAAATAAGAACGGTTACGGTTTCATATGCAATACTAGATTTTTTAAAGTACATTTTCTATGCATTTCAGAGAGTTTTTGCTGAAGATAGGAGGCTAGAAGAAGTGTGTAGATTACTGGACTCAGCGTCGCCGTTAACTATTGATGTGGAACAGCGGGCAGAGATGTCGGATCATGAATTTGTGGAGGAGCAAGAAAAACATTTGCTTCAACTTATTCAGATAACATTTGCCGCACCTGTTGGCAGAGCCGCATTCACACTTCGTACTGAACAGAAAAATTTCGCTAATTTGACCAGCGGAATTTACTTACCAAAGTATGGCCGATAATTTAATGCTTCCCGTGAGATGTTTATGATTAGAAGAGTTAATTAATGGGGCTAAATTTGTTTTAGACTTTGTCTTTCTGGAAAATGTGCAACGAAAGGCACAACTATAGAACTAAACGAAAATGATCTGCCAGCTTCATATACAGCGTGGCCGAATTTCCATAACGCGGTAGCATCTTCTCTTTCTGTTTCATTTTTAAATGATCCAGCTGATGCATGGTACATTTTCAAACAATTATACGCTTACAAAAATAGCTTAATTATTCAAGCACAAACGTTGTGATGATTCTATTTATGTTTTGTATAGGTTTGCTCACAACAAAGCTAGAATGGCCGAGGGTTCGGAGCAAGCTGGGATGATTCTTGGGTTTGGACTAAATGGCATCTTATCTTCCATGCCACCAACGCTTCGCCACGAATATTTGGCGCAAGAAAACTCATTTACAACAATGGCTATGTTGTTGGGCCTTTGTGCAAACTTAGCAGGTATTTTTAATGGATCATTTAAACAATATTAACTCGCACACATCTTTCTCAACTTAATAAAATTAATTTGACTTTGAAAGGTACTGGAGACATTGCAACATGGAAAGTAGTCAGCTTACACATTGGAGCTATGCTTCCAGCTTGTACGACAGAGCTGGAAATTCCTCGTTTAGCAACATTAGTTGCCCCTTTCGCTCTTGGTCTTCTCTTTGTCGGAACTCACAATAGCCATGTGGCGAAGGTTCTATTGGGGGAGATTTCCAAGAAATACAGTCCTCTTAGTATTTTCGGAGGAGGAAACGGAAACTCAACTTCTGCCAATGTGAATCAACCTGAGAATAACCATTCAGCTGCTGATCGTGAAGCACATTCTCTATGTTCAGGTTTGAATGATATCCAGTTTTTTTTACTTATTTTAATAGTAATTTTTCTTTTGTATCATGCTTACAAAATGTTTGAAATAAATTCAGGATTTGGGCTGGGTTTCGTAAATTTGGGTAAAGGCAGAGACGGAAGCTCTTGCCTTGGAGAAGATGGATTTGATGGAATCCTTCGCCGCTTTGTAGTTGGTGGTCCCAAACCAACATCAAGTAGCAATGGAGGCAAGTTACAAAATTTAAGTTTTGGTGCTATCTTCATGCAAATTTAATTGTGATCATAATTTAATTTAATAACTCTTCTGTAGGAGGTGATGACGAAGAAATGTATAACCAATATGGCCAGTCTATGCCATCTCTTTGGGAAGAATACCGATGTTGTCACATTGAAGAGGGTGACAATGTAAATGTTGATGTCACAACTCCTTCCGCTATTATCGCAGTAGCTCTCACGTATCTTCGAAGTAAGAAAGCAGTACTCAATGCGTCTTCCGCAAAAATTATATTTGCATGAGTCTGAGTCATAATTTTTTTACCTCCCTTTCTATTTTAGGTGGAAATGAAGCAGTAATTAAATGGCTGTCGCCACCGAACACATTACACTTACTGGACGGGGTTCGTCCAGACGTTCTCATGCTTCGTTCATTAGCATCCATTTTAGTATATGAAACTATTGAAGATCCACGAAAAGAATGGTTGGAATATAGTTTGATGCCAGAAGCCCTCTCTAAAAGCTTCTCTTTGAAATCAGATACATTAGATCTGAGAATTGACAGAGAAAGCATCGTGTAAGCAAATATTTTTTTTGTTTAAAACTTTCCGATATGCATGCTGTATTCTTAACGCGTGTCTAAACCTTACAATTTTGTTTGCAGCCAAGCATGGGCCAGCATAATATGTGGTTACTGTTTAGGACTAGGGATTCGTTATGCTGGAACCTCTGAGCACACTGTAGTTAATACTCTCTGGAATTATACAAGCGAATTTCTGAAATTAGCCTCATTAGACTCTAAGGTCAAGGGCAGAAGGTTCCCTAAAAATATAAGCGAATACTTCCCAAAGAATTTTCTGGAATCTTGTGTCTGTACTCTTCTGATGGCTGTGTCCCTGGTCAACGCTGGCACTGGAAATGTCAAGGCATTGAGGTTGTGTCGATTTATGCAATCTAAAATTTCTGCGACCCAGATAACTTCGTCAAGTAACACGTATGGAATGGAGATGTGTATTGCGATGGCTTCAGGATTTCTATTTCTTGGCGGTGGTCGTTATTCGTTGTCTAACGATGATCGAAGTATTGCCTTTTTGTTGGCCGCTGTGTTTCCAAAATGGCCTATTAATGCCAATGATAATAGGTTTGTACAAACTACTTTGAGTGAAGATTGAATGTTATTTTTGCTGGCAAAGTAAGAATACAGTTTATGGACCTCTCTTTATTTTTCAGGTATCATCTACAAGCTTTAAGGCATCTTTATGTTTTGGCAGCACAGCCTAGACTTATGCTTCCAAGACCGATGCCACACAATGCCAAACTTAAGTTCAAAATTGAATTTATGGATGGTCGGAAAATTGACTGTCGAGCACCTATTTTGCTACCACCTCTTCATATGCTGAAACGGGTACTTTAATTATAAAAATATATTGTTTTTAGTTGATGGTGGAAAATATTATTATGATTTTCTCTTGTGTATTAGATCTCTCTAAACGACCGCAATTATATGTCTATCATATTTGACCTGCCTAAGGACCTCCTACACTTGAAGGAAATAGTAGAAGGGGGTGGTGTGCTAAACTTAGTTAAAAAGCCAGTTGGACATGTAAAACAGAACTTTCTACCTAAAATGTCTTGGAGAGAGAAATACGTACGCTAGTTTTTTTATTATCAGATATATTCAATCAGATAAACTAAGTTGAGTAAAATGGTTATATATTTTGTACAACTATTATTTCAGGCGTTCCATTCTTCTTTCGAAGTAAAACCCTCTATTTCAACAGACGAGTTCAACGAAATAAAAGAAATAAACTGTATTAGCCGAATCGCAGAATCTTGTGGACTGGTTGACATTATTCCTTCATTGGTGGCATTAAGAAATGTATGCTATATATGATTTATGAAATGTTAAACTATTATTGTGTGTGTAAAAACAAAAACTTAATTAAAAATAATATTGTTCATTTCAGGGGGACCCGAAAAGCGAAGACTGGGTTTGGCAGCTCAGAGTTTTGTACATTTGGATAACCATGAACTTAGGAAAAACTCCCAGTGTATTGCGCATGGATCTTCTTGCACTATTACTCAATAAAGCATCTTTAGATTTTAAACTATTTAGTCCAATATTAGTTGATTAACTGACGATGTAGTTAATCTAATGAAATTGTACAAGTTTTGTAATGAGTATTCTTTCTGCTGTGATCTTGGATGACGGCGCATGTGCATTATTGAAATTGCCAAGAAATTGTCGTGTGTTGAATGTGCCTATCTTTGTTAACTTTCGTGATTTAAAAATAAAATCTATTTATATAAACATAAAAACAAGAATTCATAAAATTATTTATTATTCAAACTCAAAAACCTTCGCTGCAAATATTCACAGTAACGTTATACATTTTATTCTATCAAATATCTGTCAAGTGGCAACTATCCCTTTGAATCTTGAGTCGGCGAGCCACCGAAACGTCCACCTGATTCACGGCAGCGATTTTTGGCGTGAAGATGTCGACTTTCATGAAGATACTTCTGTAATTTTAAAATGTAAGTAGGCAGTTTAATTAAAAACAAAGTTCCTACAACTAAGTAAGTTAAATTCTAACGATGCGCTGCTGATAAACACAAATCCCAGTTTATGCTTTCTTAGCTCTTACTTGGACAATGACAAAGACGAGAGGACGACGACTTATATTGAGACGAAAAAGCATTTACGCTTACCTGTCTTTCTCCTGAAAAGGGAATTTTTCCTTGCTCTTGTAGCCTACACCGGTGCTTCCTTCTAATCAAAATCCTCTTGTACTGCTTTGGATTAACGTAAACCACTTCATCAAAAGAATTGATAATTGGAAGCTGTACGGATTCTGCATTGATACCTCATGTAATTCCAAAAAACAGTCATTGGCTTAGAGTCAACCAAGCAAAACTTGATAAATGTGTGTAAATGTAACTCACCTTTAGGTTTAATGACAGGTCCCTTGCCCTCTACTTTGACCGCGGAAGAATTTGAAATAGGACTAGGATCAGCAAGGTTCGGGTTCGGGTTTAGCACCAAGAATTGAACACCTGCTGATGTGCCTTGCACTATTGGAATTTGCCCAATAGGGATAGGCATCTATTTGAAAAAAAACGCATAATTTTCATTAAACATTTTGATTGCAATTAGCAATTTTTTAACCAGTCAGTACTCACGATCAGTACCCATTGCCTGCAAAAAATTAAATGAAATACTTTGTAGCTACCTGTAGTACGGGTGAAAATGGATTACCAGAAGTGTCCACGAAAAAGTACTTGTTTCCCACCGTGTCGATAATCTGATTTTGAGGTGGTGGTGGAATAATAAACATGTTGAAATTTGATTCAGGTGACGGTTTCGAATTTAACTGGTGTTCTTGATTCGAAGCCTTCTTCGGGTCTTCGTCTTCTTCCTTAATATCCTTGGCCATCATCATCACTAAACGTTTCATCGTAGTTGTACCTGTACCCCTTCCAGCAAGCAGAACTCATAAACCACCACAGTTAATGAATTAAACAACACAGGGTTCCAGAGGAGGTCGCATTTAATGGGGAATAGTACCCTGTAATTTCTAACTGTCAATATAAACGGTAACTACATCGGCAACTGAACTCTAAATGGAAGACTAGAGAATACTAGAGATGCATCATGAGGAGAAGCGAACATAGTTGCATATTGCATAGGTTGGGGTTCCCATGATGTACCAAGCTAGCTATCTTTGTTCTTTCCGTCGCTTTGGCTGTACAGCCTATAGCAAACATGCATACTTTTCCAATTTCCAAGCACGCATGGAAATGGAAGCCAAGTGTAACTGGGAAAAGCACATCCGGTCCAGGAAAAACAGGGAAACTCGAAAAAAGAAAATAGAGAAAGTGGAGAAATCAACTGACTGAACTAGTGCTTAAAATATAACGAACAGTTAATAAATTTGTGCCATTTATGCGAAGATGAAACACTACCACATACAAAGAAATTTGTAAACTAGTGTAAACTTTCTCTTTCTGTCATTCCGTTTTGTATGGAAAAAAATAGTGGGTGAAAGTTGTTCATATATTGTGTAGAGTATTATTTTGAGTGGGTGTATAAATCTCAAGAAATGATTGATTAGGAGAGAAAATAAGACAATTTTCTTACAATCGAATTTATACAGAGATTAAAAAAGGGAGACCAGGGTAAAACCCTGTGTGTAAGATAAACCATGATTCTCACAGAGACAGTGCTGTTTATATTCGCTATGATAATTACGGGGTTACTGGCCTTTTTATATGTATACTTTGTAAGCGACTAGCAGTATTTTTAAATATTTTTCCAAATATTTTTTAGTTTGGTTTATACTCACTAAATGGATTTTTATGCTTGATTTTTGCAGATTATCACGCTATCGGATTTGGAATGCGACTACATAAATGCTCAGCAATGTTGTGACAGATTGAATATGGTAATTTTTTAATGATCACATATTTATATGTAAATTAAATGTAATATAAATTCATGTATTTTTATTGATAATTTAGTGGATGGTTCCAATCCTCTGTGGACAGGGTCTCGTTAACTTTTCCTTTTTGCTTCATGGATATTTTGCCATGTTTTTCTTCAATCTTCCAATAACTGCGTGGTCTGCTTATGAGTAAGTTTAAATATATAATTGTGCAGTGTTATGCCTTGTTGCACGTGTCTCATTTTAGTTCTTTAATTTTAACACCAATGACTTATCTGGGAAAAAATTGCAGGCTCATGAAGGTCCCATCAGGAAACATGGGGATTTATGACCCCACCGAAATATACAACCGAGGCCAATTAAAAACTCACATGAGGGATGTTCTCATTAAAATCGCATTTTTCCTCATCGCATTTTTTGTATACCTATACAGGTAAAAGCTATCTAACAATCATTTTAGTAAAAGAAAATAAATGTGAAGTTAAAGCATTTATTAAAAACATTTTAATTGCAGTATGATTGTCTCAATGCTGACCGCAGGACCCTTACCCCTACCAGCAGGTGCTGCATCCCCTGGAGAATTTGATGAGTTTTAAAATCATCAGGGAAAGGTGGACCACACCACGACCACATCACATCGCTGCTAATATAAATATAAAGTTGTTGCACCTGAACTTTATACAGAATAGAGGAAGAATGTTGAATCAAAATAAATGAAAAAAAAGAAATCCATTTCAGTTTATTGAGCAATAAATGTTTTTTTCGTTCTTGTTTGTAAGTATTATTCAAGTGATTGATGTAACTGTAAGTTTTTCTACGTTTGTAAATAAATACTGTCATATTTGGAACTGATAATGTCGTCAATTTATTGTAAAAGGTAATCGCATTTTAACTTCTTAGATAGTGTTAAACTATCTACCCCTACAAACAAGTGTGCAGAATTAATTTTCAGTTAGTCTTAATGTTTCTTAAATTTATTAAGGGTCAACTAATTGAAATTCTCAAGTGACCCCATTGTACATAGGCATTTTGTAGGCTTTCAAAGCCTGGCCAACTGGAATTCCGTTTCATACTTATTCACAAATATTCGTAATTTCTCAAGTTCATAGATGGGAAATGGTGAATTATGAATAGTATTATATTAAATGGTTAGTCAATTTTTAGTTGTATAAATGTTTAAAATCGCAGTTAAACTTAATCGTAGTAGTAGTAATAGTACAATTACATAATTGGATATAGTCATAACTTAGCTGGGACTACATAAAGCTGATCTTGATATAGGTATTAGGTATATGAGTCAGCTTTAGCTATAAATATAACCGTATTCCTCCCTTCCCTAAACATCCAACATTGGAACTCTATGGAACAGCATAGTACACACACACGACAAGCAAGCCATGCTTGTTCTGTGAAGCTGGCCGACATTTCAAGCGTGCAGCGTGCCATGCATACTCTACCGTGCTTAAAATCTTGTGTGTATAGTGCTTATGAAAATGAATGGGTTAAATTTGGTATAACGTGTGACTGTGTGAGTAGTGAGTAGTAGTGTAGTCTGAGTCTGCATATTATTTGGGGAGTTCTGGAAAATCACGTTGTTCGGTCTCTTCTTATTACATCAGAAAATCAGCTCTTGCAAGAGTCACATTTGACTTCAAGCGTTTGCTTCTTCCATTACAGCCCGAGTGATCTCTGGAGTGAATTCGTTACAAACTTTAACTACAACCGGTTAATTTTCGGTTTAATAGTCCATAGTCCACGTTAATTACTGTACACTACACTTTATACGTTCATTCTATAGTGCCGCTGGAACCAGCTGAGTATTAAGTGCCATTGCATCATCATAATAATACTGAACTTCTAACTCACCGGAATAATTTTATCAAATAATCACTAATCAGCAATAAAGTAAGCAAGAATATATTCCACATACCCAATAGAAAAATGATTTTCTTTACAGTTTGCTTCATTTGATTTAGATTTTCTTTATTAAAAGTTATCATCTAGTTATTTTAAAACTTAGCAAAGTGTTCTTTTTCTTAGGTGTTCTTCTCAAATTAATCTGAACAGCGGTTTATAATGCTATTACTTTTAATTTTCAGTTATCAGTTATCACGATGCGTTCTGCACTTAACGGAGTATCTCGGGCACTCTTGGACAGGCAAACTATTGCCACCGGTATTTCATCCCCGTCAAGGAATTCTCATATATGGGCACTCAATAATCAGGTATTTCTTTGCTACTGGCTGTGTGCTTACACTTTTAATCGGTTAAGTAATTAGGAAAGCTGAAACAACGAATTAATTTCAATTTAAGATTAATGGCCGCTTAGTTAATGGATGGAAAGACAAACAGGATGCCCCTCTCGTCCGACACAAGTCAGTTATATTAAATTAAAAGCATTAAATATCACATGTATTAGTCAAATCATGAGCTTGAATTGTAACTGATTTTGTTTACATGAATAGGTCGGACCAGGTCAGAGGAGCGGTCATCGGAATTGATTTGGGCACAACCAATTCCTGTGTCGCCGTCATGGAAGGAAAGCAAGCTAAGGTTATCGAAAATGCTGAGGGGGCAAGAACAACGCCATCAGTTGTCGCCTTTTCCAAAGGTATGTTGTGAATGGTCATTTGTAGAAAACTTAAATGGAAACTTGAGTCATAAAACATAGTCTAAAGTGTGATTTTATCCGTTTCAGATGCTGAGCGTTTGGTGGGGATGCCTGCAAAGCGTCAAGCCGTTACAAATGCACCTAATACCTTTTATGCAACTAAACGTCTTATTGGTAGAAGATTCGAAGATGCTGAAGTGAAAAAGGATATGTGAGTTAAATATGATTTACTAATAGTGTCATATAAGTTATGTGTATGCAATTACACGATAATTGGTATAGTCATAGTGCATTCTTCTAATACAGTCATATTCATTTGCAGGAAAACAGTTTCATATAAAATAGTCAAAGCATCCAATGGAGATGCATGGGTTCAAGGCACGGACGGTAAAATGTATTCCCCAAGTCAGATTGGAGCTTTCGTATTGACAAAAATGAAGGAAACGGCTGAATCTTATTTGGGAACTCCAGCAAAAAATGCTGTTGTTACTGTGCCCGCTTATTTTAATGACTCTCAACGACAGGTACACATCATAATTATATTATTAACGGTATAGTTTATTTTGCGATGTAAATTGGATCAAATAATAATTATTCCTTGTAACTTTTCAGGCTACCAAAGATGCCGGGCAAATTTCTGGCTTAAATGTTTTGAGAGTAATCAACGAGCCTACCGCGGCGGCACTTGCCTATGGAATGGACAAAACTGAAGACAAAATGTAATGTAGCAAAGACACTTAATTCAATTAATTCTAACTTATAGTGTATCGGTGAATAATACAACCATTGTTGTGGTTTACAGTATTGCAGTTTATGATTTGGGTGGTGGTACGTTCGATATTTCAATTCTGGAAATTCAAAAAGGCGTCTTCGAAGTAAAGTCAACAAACGGTGACACATTCCTTGGTGGAGAAGATTTTGACAATGTTTTGGTGAATTTCCTCGCACAAGAGTTTCAGCGCGAGGTAAGATCGTTTTAATGATTATATTCGAAACGTATTAAAGTATTGTTATGTGTAACAAGATTATAATTAATTTGTTTTGGGTTCTGTGTGCTCTACAGCAAGGATCTGATTTACGAAAAGATCCAATGGCCATGCAAAGATTGAAAGAAGCTGCTGAAAAGGCCAAAATCGAACTGTCATCAGCCCTACAAACTGACATCAATTTACCTTACGTTACAATGGACTCATCTGGTCCCAAACACATGAATTTGAAGGTAAAATTTGCCAACACTGCTTCAGATCATAACGTAATTGTGTTTGTGTATTAGTTTTAATGTTTGTTTTTTTGTTATTTGTTATTGTAGTTATCTAGAGCAAAATTTGAGTCCCTTGTCGGTGACTTAATTAAGAGAACAGTACAGCCATGCCAAAAAGCACTTCAAGATGCTGAGGTGAAAAAAACCGACATTGGTGAAGTAATTCTTGTTGGTGGAATGAGCAGAATGCCCAAAGTCCAATCCACAGTTCTGGAAGTATTTGGAAAGCAACCATCAAAATCAGTTAATCCTGACGAAGCTGTGGCAGTTGGTGCTGCAATTCAAGGAGGTGTATTAGCTGGAAACGTGACAGATGTGTTGTTGCTTGATGTTACTCCACTTTCTCTCGGTATTGAAACGCTTGGTGGAGTTTTCACTAAGCTTATTAGTAGGAACACTACTATTCCCACGAAAAAGAGTCAGGTATGATAAGCTACCTACCTATGTAATTGCATCGATCATTCAAATGATTTTGTTTAACCAATTGTTATCGTCATTCGTCAGTATAATTAATCAAGAAATTTTCTTGTCTCAGGTGTTTTCCACCGCAGCAGATGGTCAAACTCAAGTCGAAATCAAAGTTCATCAAGGAGAGCGAGAAATGGCGTCAGACAACAAACTTCTTGGACAATTTTCTTTGATTGGAATTCCTCCTGCACCACGTGGAGTACCCCAAATCGAAGTCACTTTTGACATTGATGCTAACGGAATTGTGCATGTCAGTGCCAGAGATAAGGGAACTGGAAAGGAACAACAAAGTATGCGAAAGTTACTTGTTTTATAATTTGCCTATATCGTTAGGAAAGATAGATATGCTAAGTTTTGTATATTCAATTTACAGTTGTTATTCAGTCCTCTGGTGGTCTCAGCAAGGATGAAATTGAAAACATGGTTAAGAACGCCGAACAGTATGCAGCTGAAGATAAGACCAAGAAGGAACGTGTGGAAGCTGTGAACCAAGCTGAAGGCGTTGTTCACGACATTGAATCTAAAATTACTGAGTATGAAAGCCAACTTCCAACTGAAGAAGTTACTAAGATCAGAGATTTGATTACAAAGACTAGAGAAGCCATCGCTAAGAAGGATGAGCTGACTGGTGAGGAATTGAAGGCTGCAACAAATGAACTTCAGCAAGCATCTCTGAAAGTTTTCGAACTTGCTTACAAGAAGGTAAAACAAATTTGTGTGATGTGTTTGATTTTTTTGCTTTTTATGAAAGTATAAGAGGGTATATAATACGACATTTTTTAAATTTCAGATGGCGTCTGAACGCGAAGGCTCAAGTAGTGGATCAGCGCAATCGGACTCATCATCTTCAACTGAGTCTAGCGAAGAGAAGGAAAAGAAAGAAGGGAAAAACTAATGTGAAAGTAGCAATTTAGACAACAATAAAATCTAACTTCTATAAGCCTTTACCACTTAAAATTGAAAATATCGTAATCAGATAGACAAAGGGTCAGTTTTTTGACCTGAAATCTTAATTTTGTTGTTAAGTTCTACAAGTAAGCATTACATTAAGCTTTATGTAATTTGTAGCTAGATTTTTAAATATTTTTTGTTATTCGTCATTGTTTTGAAGCAACAACATAGTCCAAATAAAAATATAGTTTTGCGTACAATACAAACAACATAAAATGTCTCCCTACATTATTATTATTAATCAATCAGTTACGGAAACGCAGCCCATAAATCATTCTCCATCACGTACACCCATCTAATGAGCTACTTGGAACTTAGTCACGTTTAAATGAAAATCATGGAACAGTAACGTTGTTTGTTAAATCCACTTATTTGCTTTCCTTGGCAGGAGCTAATGCTAACAGAATCCTATATATAGTTCAACCACATTTGTTTCAAATTTTCTAGTATTCTGCATCCTTATTTGTCGCGATAAACCAATTTAAGAGATTTTTTGATTGCATATATATTTTGCGTTTAAGAAACTTCTGCAGTTCAAGTTCCAACTACAGTGATGGGGCTAATTGAGAATCGTTCTGTAACAGCTTACTATCGCTATCAATCAATTACTGACTTGGCTGGTAAGCATGCGTTGAATTTTAAATTTTTGGAAATTTAAGTTTCTACTTTGAATTTAAATTACGCTGCATACGAGGTGATACAATTATACTTTAAGAGCAAGGAATAAACTTACGTAATCGTAATCAATTACTACCACTCATACAAGTATATTACTTGATGCATTGTGGGTTAAATTAGAGACAAGTAGATATTACCTTCTTAGTAATATAGCTTTTTGTATTTTATTCAACACTTCATTGGAATGTTCCTAAGTTTTTGTCATACGATATAGTTCTTAAATATTCTTCAGTTCAATTCGAAATACTCGTTTAGTGCAGAAAAAAGTTATTTGATATTTGTTGATGATATTTCATGGAAATGAGGAATTATCATTGCTTAAAATGTAATGACTCAGTCAAAATCAATTATAATTTTTTAATCCTTTCCTTACTTTCTAAAATGTCTGTTGTTGACGATACATTGCCAATGAAGGCTCATTACACATTAATTGGCGTGCTGTGTATATCTACTTTAAACAAGATAATTTCGTGCATTTAATTTGCAAAATATCTTTTGGTCATGCATAAAAAGTATTTTACAGTACTGACGTAACTTATTCTTTTCTTTTTTTCATAGGTACGTCAGCAAGATTTACAGGTCCAATTCGTGTAGCTACTTTCTGCTTGATGACAATAATTTTACCATGTTTTCTACTCATCGCTCCATTGTACATTCGTTACAAAGTCTTCTCTGACGTGTTGTATACATTAGGAGAATCTGACCTCGTTACGGTTGATCGCCCGATTTCCACATTATGGTGTGAAAAACAAGACTTGTGGATGAACGCGACCTTCCACGCCTATCTCTTGGATGAGCAACCTCAAATATCTGAGGATTTGCAGCTATTTGAAATGGATAAGCATATGCAACTTGCTGACGATAGTTTGGAATATTGGGGATTCTTCCTACTTCAAGGCTCAAAAGTCATTTTGTCAGTTTGTTCCAGGTAAAGTCATATTTAGTTCGATGTGCAATAAAAATCAAAGTATTTGGGGCATTATGTGACATCACTTCTTCCTTTTTGTGGTATCAAAGATTCGACGGTGCTCGGTTGATGGTGGTGAAAGGAAATAAGAACCTTAAACACTGTGCCCTTCTTGATCCATCCCCAAACCCAGACCAAGTGGAGCCCTGGGAAGATGACAAGTCAGCACAAGGGGGAGAAATCACTGTAACTTTTCGTAAAGGAGAGAAAGACGTTGATCACGGTGTGGAGGAATATGATTACATTGAAGAGCCAGCAGTGAAAGGGAATGAAGGAATGGCTGATGATGGAACAAATCAAACCACACGAATCAAGTCACGGAAAACTAAAATTAAAATAATCAACAAAGGAGCAGGACGATTTAAAGATAAAACCCAAAAAGGAGTTCAAACAGCTCATGAGAGGATGAATGTTTATCGTAATCGCAATCGCCAGAATAACACCAATATGGGGAACTTGGCAGGTAATGCTGAGAATGTGCAACGAACGAAAAGGTCCCCAACTCCAGTGGAAAACATGACAGCTACAACAACAGAAGAACCTGATCAAGAGGAACCTCCCAACCCCGTCGGTGTGGAGCCAGATCCCGAGGAGGAATTGGAAGAGGAGGATGGGAACGGAGATGCTGATGAGGAGGTAATTGACGAAGAAGATATTAGATCTTCGGGTTCGTCTTTTGCTAAGAACCTGTGGAGCTGCTACGGAGGGGACACTTTATTCACTCAAACTTTCTCCAGCTCATTGAGATGTCAGTCTCAAGATGCTCTTATGAAATATGCCCTCAGAATGCGTACTGTACATGAAATCACCTCTACTGGCTATTACTACTATATTTTCTATTCTGACAATGACATCGTTTCTAACGACATATTTGCTCGTTTCAATATTGAGAAAGTTGTGTATAGCTTTCCCAATTACACGCATTCATGCACTAACACTACTCAATGCTCTTTGCCTTTAAACTTTCTTTCGTCTGAGAAAGTACTGCTAGAAGTACCACTTCAAGATGGAGTAAGTGATGAAGACAGTTTGAGTCAAATGATTCTTCTCTCGAGCTGTCGACCAAGATTGGGAGTGTACTTCATCTTTCCAGTTTCCATTCTTTTTCTTATAATGTGTTGTGCATTTATGTAGCGTACTTGACAATCATTGATCTTAGGTATTCGTTATATGTATAAAACTTAACTTAATATTATGCCAAAATTAAATAACAATCTTTCACTTTGACCAATTTGAATAAATGAACTTAATAATCTTCTACAACATTTAAAACTCCACACTTTTTTTAACATGATTTTTTTTAAATTTATTACTGCAACTGAGATTACAAAAATCCAGACTTTCGTGACTTTTTAGCAAACGCTTGCTTAGACGAGGAGGGCTGCGGCTGCGATTTGGAATGCAAAGGTTGGGAATCAGTGTTATTGTCAAAATTTAAAGATAAAGAACTTAACATTTCTAGGTAATTATCTGATGGTTGACTCATCCATGGATCACTTTGCCCCTGAGAAAAATCTAAATTTAACCTGGTTTCGTAATCAAAACCACTTTCACTAGGATTAAGGGCGTATTGCACAGCTCTTTCAACTTGTGACAATGCTGTATTCTCTTGGGTGTGACTTGCTTCTTCATCGGTGTCCAGATTAATTGTTCCTGAGACCGATAGAAGATCCTCGGGTGGCTCAACTTTAATTTCTACTTGTTCAACTTCAAGGTCTACATTTTCAGGTACATTTTTATCACGCCATACGTCTAGAATTCCTTTCACTGCGTGATTCCTGTACTTAGCAATTTTACTAAACATTTCTTCCATTGGAATCAGTGCATTTAAGCTAGCTTGTTTCTGAACTTCGTTTGGTTTGAAACAATCAAATGGAGAATCACGAATTCTAGAAAGATTTTCAATTTCTTTGACAAAAGGTTCTAGAAAAATAGTACAATCAACGGGATCCCTTACATTCATTGGAGGTCTTGGTTTCTCATTGGCATATGTGCATGTTTTCATCGCTTTGTACCATGCTGAGAGAAATATTTTTAACTTGTAGTCCGATAAACTAATTTTCCTGTGAGATGGTAGTGGCATTTGATCCCATTCCTAATTAATTGAAAAAAGAACATTATTTTATGCACTGTTAAGATAAACATTCACGTAAAAGCATCTTATACTCAAGTACCTGCCAAAATACGTCTCCAAAATTATTGACATTTGCTACAACGAACCCCCGGGGCGACTTTCCATCATCTTTTGAAATTAATGGATATGTGGCCAATCCAGTTGACCAAGCGTAAAAGTGATCCTTTATCAGTTCATAATCCACGGGAAATGAGAAGTCGTAGTTCTCATTTACTACCGTCTCAAAATACTGTCTAGGATTCAAAAGATGTTTAGGATAGCAATGCAACAGCGGATTCCGCCCCTTGCAACCAGGTCTCTTGAGGCATTCCAGGTGAACGAAATCGGAAATCATGCATACAGTTTCTGATAACCTTTGGCTTCCGGCAATGATTATCTCAAAATTTTCTTCGTTTGACTGTAATAAAAAAAATTGCATGATTGCTTTCATTAATTGAGCTTAAGTACCAGTAATGCCATATACCTATTCTTAGCAATCAATCAGAAAAAGAAACATACCGACGCGGAGTCCATATACGTGAGTGCTGACTGTAAACCATGATTGACTGCTATAACAGGATGACTAGGCACACGGTGATCCATTAAATAAATTTTGGATGTAGTACCCACATAATAGTAAGGTTCTCGTTTACTTCTTCGAACGCAACTGACATACTCATTTAACTGAGTGTCGACATCATGAAAATGATTCTGTGAACTTAACGCCAGAGAATGAGCGTGGCTTCTTACATCAAATAGAGGAGTCACATGAGCTCTAGAATATTTGGCAGGTCTTCGATCTCCAAGATAAACTACTGAATCTTTCCATGCATAAAACAGTTCACCATGATTTGTAAATGTCACTCCAGTTGCAGCGTTTACATTGAAAACTGGGTAGTCTGGAGGTGTGTATTGGTGAGATCTTGCACTTGGTAATACGAATACATCTGAAGTGGACCTTTGGACATTATTAAAAAAGGAAAATTCATTAGATTTATTTCTACATGAGAGGTTGATAAACCAAAATTAAAATATAACTTTTTATACCGTTGATTAAAATCGCAAACTCGTACAACTCCATTCTCATCAATCGTGATGACTTCTGTGCCGAAAGTTGGATTAAAATCGAATCCACAAAGGAATGGATTCTGTGAACAAGGCTTCTTTTGAACGCCAAACTTGTCAAAATAATCCTTTGTCCCGTAAAATAGGTTAGGAATTGATTCTAGAAAAAGTGGAACTTCATCTTCAGTACTATAGATTTGAATGCTTCTTCCTCTTCTTACTCCCAACAACTGGTAGTATTCATTAGGGACTAATTGGAAAATGAGCTCATCAAAGGGATCACGGGTAGTATACTCTGGAAGTTTCACGGGCATGTCATCTTCCTCCCAAATTGCATCAACTTTGTAAGAAAATATTGATGATGAACTTGCATTGTCTAATTTTACAGATCCTGGAAGCACAACAAATCAGTCAAGTATAATAAACATTTTAAAAGTGTTTGCTTTTAATTAAAAAAACATAGTAGTTAAGTTTAGGAAACTTACGCAGTTGAGATCCTTTTCCTACAAATAGATTGAGATTTCTGGAGGCTCCAGTTTTCAAAAAGCAGCAAGCACCTGCAAAACCTCCGTACAAATGGTTCCAAGTACCCTCGATTCTCAACTTTGGTTGATGTTTAAGTTTTCTATACAGCAAATATGTCAATTTATCCTTTTCAGGTTGATCAGCAGAGAAAGAATTTGGGGTTTCTCCATTCTTCGGCTTTGCAACTGGAATCTTGATTTTTCCAAGTTTCATGAGATTTGAGTGTTCAGTTTCCTCCTGTTTTTTGGGAGACTTTTGCTCCAATTTCTCCGCTAGCATTAGTTTTTTTGTTCGCTTTTTACATTTCATTGTTGCATCTTTATTTTTGCTTTTAAGATTGGTGTTGGATAAGCTACTATGGTGCACCACCGATATTTCATCATCCTCTATTTCACAATCACTTTGCTCCAGAATTTCATCTCCTTCATCCACATTGTCATAATTTACAGGTAGTTCAGGAGGATCAGTTCTGGATCGCTTCGTGACAGGCTGACTACTTTCAAGTGACTCCTCAAGGATTGTATCAAGATCAAAGTCCAGTGTCTGTTGTGAGTCTTGTGGCCCATGCTCAGATGTCACTTGGCTCCTGTTCCTGTTTATGTTAGAAAAGTGCATACATTTAATGAATTGATATGATATGATAATTCCGTGTAGCAAATGAGCAGTAAAAGTAACGACGAAAACAGAATACATTAAGTACCTTCCATTACAGTTACTTCTAGCCAATGTTAATGTCCCTTGAGGAGTCTTTACATCATTTATATACGCTTCCCAGTTTAAAACTGGTTTAGCACACATGTCCACCTCATCCAGCTTGTTTCCGTCAGTTTTTGTCGGGTACATTACCAAAGGTAAAGGCATTTGTGTTTTTGACTCCAATGGGAATTCCTTGTCAATTCGATGACCTACACAGCCTAACGCCAATGGCGTGTCATTCTCACACAAATCATTTCGATCAATAATTGCTGCAAATGCATTTGCATACATAACATCATGTTGCAAGCTCACTGGGTTGGTTAAACCCGAAATTTTGTCAATAAAAGAATAGCACGACTGTTGCACTGCAGTGCCAGCCGACGGCATTTGATTTTCCGGGAATTCATACTTTGTAAAATGCAAGGAACCCGGTATTTGAGCACTGTACGACATTTTGGAATGTGTTTCATTGAAAATTACTAATTACTAACTACTAGTTAGCCACAAATTTTACACAAAACCAAGTTTCCCTTGTGTGTGTTGTTATGTTGAATGAATCACATGTAGCATCACTGCACCGGAAAGAATACAACATGCAAAGATCCGTTCCCACGTTCAAATATGTGAAATCCGGAAATTACAGTTGTTAAATTACATTAAACACCTATTTGGTTTAATTTTCATGCTATTTAAAAGCATCAGCTTGTTTGCTTGCACATTTACTCACGTGGAATTCTCGAAATGTAAAGAGCTGTAGAAGAAAAGTCACTTCATGTGATAAACAGATGGCCAATGTGCTTTGCCGCGGAACACATTCCAACATAACAAACCCATGTGCTCACATTGTTTACACGCTTTAATGCTTTGCAAAGCTAAGCGTTTACTTGCAACTTGAAACTCTTGAAAGCCAAGTGTGATGATATGATGATGTGCTCCTTGGCCTTTGTTCATTTTGGCAATTCTGCAAAATTATTGTGAAATCCAAAAAATACCATAAAGCAAGCCATAACACTGTACTAGACTAACTAGACTGAAATGTATACCTCTACGATCTATCTTGGACAAATAGGGACAATAAAATCAAGATTTTTTCTTTGTTTTTTTGCTAATAATTTTATGACGCTATAATTTAATTTAAAATTAATTTAGCAAAATGAAGCATGGTTTTAAAAGCTCAAGAACACTGATTCAATCGATTAGTCCACATACATTTTAAAGAGTAGGTTAGGTATTTAAAATATTATTTTAAACAAAAGCAAGTATTGTACTATGATAATTTGATTTGATCATACAGCACAATGCAAAAAATGTCCTTCAACTTCAAATTGACTAAAAAAATGCAGATCGTAAACCTGAAATTAAGCTCAGCCCTCGCATTCAGCATCGCCAAAGTTTTTATTGACTCAGCACGTTTTTTTCTTGGTTGATTAATAACACACACGCACAAATAAATTTAATTACCTGATAGTTAAAACTTAATTGATTAATCAACCAAGGTGAAACTGATTGATTACCATTCTTCAAGTCGGGTCTTCATAATTGTTTTATTCTATTGCTAATTAAATATTGTAGATGATCCTTTAATAACGTTAACAAGTTTGGGACCTCAACTCTCAAAGTTCTTCCCCCTTTTCAAAAAAAAGAAAGAATCTGTTTCACAAATTAAAACAAACAAAGAAGCTGATGAAAATTTAAGTTATCATGCAGGTGCGAACAATACAGTTTGTACAAATTTCCTAAACAATGAAAAAAGTGAGACAAAGAAAGTTAACCAGCCACATTTTTGTCTACTTTCTTTACAATAAATGCATAATAACCTGTTTCCGTTTTTGACGTTTTGTAAATTATGCATTATAATAGGTCATACAATTTCTTAATTTGTGTTGTGCCGTTGTGTGAGTAAATTAAAATATTTGCATTTGTATTTTAAATTTTCCTAAATTAATTCTTTTCCTTTTTTATACTTCACCTACAAATTATAACATGGAAAAGTAGTATATATGCACTTGTGTATGTCACTGATATTTGACTGCAAATCTGACGTACTACTTTGTATTTCCATCTTGCAACTCAATATACGTTAGCATAACTAACTTAGTTACATCATGATGAGATTCATAAGTCTTCTTGGTTTGGTTTATTCAGTAAACTTATAACTTAAGCACGCTGAGTTGTACATGATGTGATCATGCTTTTCCGTCTTCTCATTTTTCCTTCACTTTGACTTTCCACAGTTTTCTTGAAAGTTTGTAAGCAAGACGGAAAGAATTTCAATCCCAAGAGTAAATCGGGTGACTTCACGCTAAACTAT
>JAQFZG010000474.1:0-32525 GCA_034695465.1 Entomobrya nicoleti
TGCTGTCAACTTAGCTCGTCAAAATAAAATAGGATCAAGTCGCCATATAGAAGACTCGGCATGTGAAAACATACCATCCAATGGAATGAATGATAGAATGATTATTTTATGATGTAGTCTAGTTCAAAGTTGATATGGTGTACTGCTTTCTTTTCAGCTTCTTTGCATCATAGAGTCGACTGAAGTATCCTCATACTCAGCATCGGCTTTTAAAAAGGGAACATCACGATATGATGAACAACCCGACAAAAGAATTCTAAGGGTAAAACTCATGTTATGTTGCGTTGTAGCATATCATTATGATGCTCCGAAATGTATTGCATGATAGATACATACATAAAATGGATTGAGAAAGCGATAAAAAGGGAGTGAGTGCTTACAAAGATCAAAAGGCAAGTAGCGAAACATTATTATTACAGTTTACTTTTTCCTTTGTGAGTATATATTCCGATTTCAAATAGTGTTACACTTTTTTCTATTTACAATTTTATGACAACGGAAATAAGCAAGCAGATTTAATTGTCTAGCTGCTCTTGTAACTTTTCTGCGCAATATGCATTTTAAGAAGACATAAAGAAAGTGTAAATGAATGAGAATATGGCTGCACATTTAAAGAATTGCTATTGTTTTGAAACTTTAAAAATGCATCAAGAGCTTGATGTATGTTGTTTTTACTATCAGCATAAATGCACAAGACGAACAACATGGCATGTATATGAACAAACTCCCATCAGTTAATACAATACAATATGAATGAAGAACGAGAAAGAACCAGCAGCAATGGTGGTGGTAGTGTTTGTGCTTAAAACAGTTTCCTGCTTTTCCTCTTTCCTTCCAACCATTTCTCCCGATTCTTTTGGACCTCCCCGACAAAAGAAGTTCCGATAAGGAGGGGAGAAAACTTCGGATAATGCCACTACATTTTCGAAATATAAGCAATGTTGCTACATTTTGTAACAACGCTCATACATCCAGTAATCTAGCTCAAGTTTCTTTATAAACAAGCACAAAATTATGCCGACATCGACCTGAAAGAAGGGTTAAATAGACGGACGCACACAGGGTGCTAAAACTTCATTATGCAGTCTTATTGTTAGTTATATTATGTTATATCTGAATATAAATATACTACCAACCATTCTACTCATACTTTTCAAATCTTCCCAATTGCTATCCTTGTATTGCATTCACTCTTCTAATAGTATCGTTAAACAAGACCTATAATGAGTATACTCACTTGCGATATTTAAATCTGTATGAATAGATTAAATTCAAACAAGTTAGATTTTTAAGCTTCCAAAGTTTTTGTAACCCTTCAATCATCACTAAAATTGCCTGAGGAATTTTGTCACATGATGTGATTATATACGCCTAACGCATACGACTGTATAACATACTAAAATTGGAATACCTAAATATAACATAAGCTTAAAAACTCTTTTGTTAGGTAAAAGGGATTTAGACATGGTTTTCATATAAGCTTTTGTATTTCTACTACTTTCAAAATGAATTCCTTTATGTTTGCCGAGCTGATCCGAAAATCGGATAAAGCACACGAAACTTAGCGACTCGAATAAAATCACATGTATTATTAAAACACAATCAGAAAAGCTCTTCGAAAGCTAAAAGTACTATTACAATTGTCTTTCAACTAGAAGACCGTGTAGTGAGTGTGTAGGAGCATTTATCATCATTTCGATAAATGCCTCCCTTTGAAGATTACTATACATACACATACGTATACTATATACATATTATATTGTTGAGAGCAGACCACTTGGAGCGTGACCCTTTTTCTTGTGAATAGTTTTGTTTATATACGGCTTGTCCAAACATTACTAATATGATGTATATGCTTAGAAAATAACGTTTTCTTTTGTCAAGAGCACATTTAAAACTCAAAATCAAGCTATTATACATGAACAGAACACCTTTGATGGTAAAATCTGGCCTGATCTGCTATGATACTTTTATCAAGAAAAGGGTTTTCAGAAAATAAACTACATACAAAATACAATAAACATTCGAAACAGAGATACTAAGCCTGTGTCACAAGTAGCCCAGCAAGACGACACTTTTATTGTTTTATGACGGAGATAACTAAAGTAAGCATCACTTACTTAAAAACTCCTCAAAGCTGCTTATAATTTTGCACTTTGAAGAAATTCTCTCTTCTTTGTCAACAATCTTGTTGCTACAAAAGAAGATCTCTGTGTTGTAGTAATAGCTGCAGAAGTCAGTGTTATTGTTAACAGGGATTTGTACACTATGCATGTATGTATATGTTAAGAAAGTCATAAAAGTCTTAGGAAAACTTTCCTAGAAAAATTTAAGCAGTTTTCTTAATAACCAACCTAATTTTGAAATGAGACCGGATAAGCAAATAAAATACACGCTGGGCAAAGAGAAGAGGTGCAGCAGCAGTAAAAGATTTACAAAAATAAACTTGTATTCATAAGTGTACCTTTAAAATTCTCCTCAGTTCGGAAGAACAATACACAGACCTGTTCAGGTAAAATGCAATAAAGTGGAGGAGTGTTAACAGCATCACTTGTTTTATTAAGAACAATCGCCATCACTATCACTATTTTGAAAGCCAATGTTGCTGATAATGAAGTAAAAACAGATTCATACTCCTCTTCTGTTTATTTACTTAGCTTCCTACTTATTACCAAGTATCGCATCGTTCTTTAAGGAAATGAAAAGTCTGCCTTTCCATGTCTTGTCAGTCTTCTAGACTTTAAACAGGAAGGCTCAAAAGTATCTGTGTTACACGCTACTTGTTTACAACCAAAACTACTTGCAGTTTATTATTACCCTTGTCGACCCTTTCTCGCCATCATATCATCAAGCTTGTTATGACATATCACGCAATTAAAGACCATGTCAGCATATTTGCTTGCTCCTGGGTTCTTTTCACATTAAACTCATCTCATCAACTTGATTGGAGTCGACAAGCCATGAATCCAGACAACTTTACACTTCCCTCGTCGCTCAAAAAGCATACTAGAATTTTTGACGTGCGATATGATGTACACTTATCAAAGTGTTGGCTGACAACCAGTTATTTATTCTTCTTACGTTTCCCTACTTCGTATAATATTCATGAACTAAAATTCCACGCTTGTATCAAATTTACAAGAAATGAAACCTTACTTCCGTTTTATGATTGCATGTTTTGCTCCTTTAAGAAGAAAAAATGAATAGTTAAAGAACATAATACATGAAACAGATCTGTTATTATTGAGTTTAAATAGTCATGCTTCAAAACTTTCTCCTGATTAATTTACTCATCTTAAATTGCATAAATTCAAAAATAAAATAAAAACAGTGTTGTAAAATCATGAGACAAATTTCGTTACAATCATAATTTGATACAACTTCCCTGATAATCAACAAACTTTGTCGACATTGATTAAGAGGGTGATCGACACGACAGACCGCCATGCAGACGGTTTGCCTGTTGTCTGCTTTTCCTTCAGTTGGGGAAGGAAGGAACTCAAGTAAACTTCATTTCGCTGCTGATGGGAGCTGCTCACGCAATCTCTATCAAATTACGTTTTCCTTTTCCATACATATACTATGCTACGTGAACAGTGTATCATCATGTGTCACATTTACACATTCAAAATACCTAATGCTAGATGGAAGACTGAAACAATGCTTCTTACATGAATATCTAGACACTTTCGTATTTAATTACACAAAACGTACGTAAAATGTGTAAGGAAGAGAAGCCCTATTTTATATTAAATATTCTTCATAAAAAATGATAATATTGTGTTTCTTGGATGCATTACCATGCTGTATTGCATCTGTCTGATTGAATTAAAACTTGATTTTACCGATGAACGTAAGGAATGTGTTTATGAATGGTCTTGGCGAAGCCAAGCTTCATTGGGAGCTGTGTTTATGTAAGTATACTACATATTTTGTTTTCATGCAACAAAATTTACAAACTAAACTTCGCTTTGAACATCCGCTTGCTAATTGTGCAATTTACAAGTAGTGTGAATTCGATAATACTCATATTCATATTTCCTATGTTATGCTCTGTACAAGATTATGGTGCCTTTTGAGCATTCGCTATATGAAAACACGTAAAAGTGTACGCAAAAACACGGCTCTTCCTTTCATCTTGCACTAAACATGTGGGCGTGATCTAACACCTCACAAAATGACCCTCAAATTACTGCCTTCTCTGTTTTGCCGAAATGGATGAAAAGAAGAAAATGGAGAGATGATGTGAAATTACATGGATCTCGAATTTGGAGGAGAGAGAGAGTGCCCACTTCCGGCCACTGGCTCTAATTTTCTCGTTTTCAGCTCCTAGTACTTGTGCCTTCGCCGCCTTGCAACTACGAAGCTCTCACAAATCGTCGCCGACCACCTTTGGTTTTTTTCTAGAAAAAGGTCTTATTTTTTCTACTACTTTCAGGATTTTTTTTGTCATTACCCTATATACTTATTTGGTGTACCATTCATTCATAATTATCATTACAGTCTGGCGTTGGAAAGTGCTACGTGAATATTATGTAATCATTTTAGTGTTTGCAGTTTATGCTTGTCTTTTCATTCATTCATTCATTGACTTCTCATTGAACTGAATGTATGAAAGTTGTGTTGATGTGAAGAAAAATATTTGGTCTGTTGTAGTCAGTAAAATAAGTATTCATTCATTTCAGCGTAAAATTTTAAGCATCATTTGAAGTGTCCCACTGATGATCATAACATGACGTGTGAGCTTTAAAGTAGCTACAATTACAATATACCATTTGATATGAGGCAGGTTTGAGGAAAATTCACACGATTTTATGGCTTTTACTTGGCTCAGTTTAATTCTACCGTGCAAACTGGTTTAAAAAATTTATTTGAGCATTGTTTGGTAGAATAGTCATTAAATTCATAAAAAATATAAAAATGGCAGGAACTGTAGAATAATACGTTTAATGTTCACACTTTTTCTTACAATAATACATAATACAATGCACATTACATGTCTACATCTATTTTGTATAATTTCCCATTGAATAATAAAAAATCCAAATTTTCTTCAAAACGAACAGAAAAGTTTGAGAGCTTCCCCAAAATGGAAACCGCAGAATGACTCGGTTTTAGAATTATCTATGCGAAACGAGAAATCAAATTGAAAACCCGTAATTATGTTTACATCTTTTATTACTGCAAAGAGAAGACGTGTAAAACAATTCAAAACAAAATTTAGCTTTTCTGATATTTTTCCTACTAGTTTGATCCTAATGCATTTTTGTTCGTTTTTTATCTCTCCCTCCTCCTGTTAGAAAATTGAGACGCTTCTAGTTTCAATATTTTATCATTAATATTATCAAATATCAAATTGTTTCTGACAGCCTATATGTGTAACTTATAAATTCAACATGAATTATTCTCATCAGAGTTCTTTTTCAAATATATATAGTACATGTTTGGGCCATAGGGCTTTTTTACGTGAGCAACCCGAATTCACAAAGCATAAATTCAGTCACTTTTATCATATCTTGCCACTTGCGGTTTTTCACTTGGCTTGGGATTGAGACTAACCAGTTTTTTTTACGGAGTAGAATGTTCGTATGATGTATTTATATTAGAATTGAATGCGTATGCATATTATTCAAAGAAATGCTTCTGTATTGATAATTTTCATAAGATGTTTGTATTTTGTGCTGCAATGGCTTTGGTTGCATTTCTTGTCCTTGGTTGTATAAAAGGCAAGTGAGTTCATTTTATATATACATTTTTTTTAGAGTCCAGAAAAATATCGATTATGAGTAGAAAATTTCACATAATGCGTACGCACGCAGTGAAGAACAAGATGAAATTACAGTGACCACAAGTCTAGCTGACATCAGTAAATAAGCTTTACATGACGACTTGTACGGAGTTATGGGTTTTCGTAGGAGGGTCGCGTTAGCAAATATTAGGTGTATTTTCTCCTGAAATCAAAATCATACGTCAAAATACGTTGGTTACCACAAAAATTCAAATCAATATTTCGTATTTTTCTTCCGAGAAATAATGAAATAACATGCAAACGTCAAAGTATTGATGATGACATGTGTAAAGAAGCAGATTTGTTTGTTGTGTCCATTACGCAATATCATAAAATTATTGTGGTAATATAGAAATAATGACCTTCATCATTAAACTTCATAAACAATCTGGGTCAACGCCTTTTTGGTTTATAGACAGTCAGTTTCAGTTATTAAGATCTGGAACATGCTACATCCAGTTCCGTTTCTCTATTAAATAAAGAAAAGATCCAATAACGCTAACAAACAATGTTTAAACAAAGGACTATATATCATTTCTATATAGAGATGGGCAATTATAATTAAAGTAGGTGATAAGTGAAAGAGTTGTGTAACTTTTTGATATGCAGAAATGGCGTTTGCATGTTTTTTTACCAAGTTAGCTTCTATCTCATATTCCATATATGTCGCTATTTTTGTCAATATCATTAGTAAATGGGGTTATATCAATGTGAGAAAACGGAAATGCTCACAGTCACATCATTTTAACAAGCCTAAACTAAACATGTTTATAACAAGCATAAGCGCTATTTGATTGTCATCATCACCGTCCTTACACTCTTCCTTTACGGACTGTAGTACTCAGTACAGAGGCATAATTTACATATTTTGTGCAAGTACTGCACACTTCTTGCGCTTCTTCACTCACTTGTTCACACAATTCTTTTGAACCACTGAGACGGACAGTCTGTGAGAGACATGTGGGGATAAGCCAATATAATTGATTTTGTGTATATTTGCGATAAAGAAATTTGAACAAAGCTTTGCACAATTCCAGTATTCATATTCATCCTCTACAGCGTCATGTATGTTGTTTCGGTATGATAACATTGCCTCATAGCTGTAGCCTCTTGTCTTTGTCTGAGTTGTTGTGAGAAGCAATTGTCTTCCATCTTCGCGGAATAACATTTATTTACGAAAAGAGATTATACGAAAACTGCATCGCAATACAGTGGAATATTATACAAGCGCTTGCAAGCCCGTCAAAAGGAGACAAACGCTCAAATTTAGATATTATTATCTAAAAGAGTTAACGAACAGAATTTTCCCATGGCTAAATATGTAATTCACTTTTTCTCAAATACTATATATATCTTTCACTTCACACGGTGTCTTTCCACACACTATTTTCTTATTTACTTGTATGATGTAATTCACTTAAATCATTCATGATTTGGAAACAACCATATACGGTATAATACACATGTGCAATGAATCTTATTCAATAACAGAGATAAAATCACTGAAAAAGACTGCGAGTACTATTTTTAGAATGTTTGCAGCGTCTCATTGCATTGCATGCCCTCCAAAAATATGATGTGTGCTTAATAAATTGAACATCTACATACTTTAGTAAAAAAATCATTCACGTTTTTAATCCATGATGACTTATTATTTATAGCATTTCATAAATATACTGCCGTTGTATGTGGACTCAAATCTGCAATTTGTTTCATATTGCATAAACATTTCTACGCATGCTTCAAGTATTCATATAATTGGTTTCAGTATCCATTTGTCACGATGTTTGCTATCATGTTGACATGTCACACTTAAAAGGCTTACATGAATGCGTGAATGCAGAAAAATGTTGGATGGAACAAACTTATGAACGCATAAGTATTGTTACTCATACTTTACATGTATCAGTGATGGTGATATATGATGTTTAGTGAATCACCGTTCAACTACTCAAATGCATCATAACATAATATAAATAGTGTGCTTGTATCAATTACAACAACTACTCATACACACTTCTTAAATATATAACACAACACACACAGTGTACGCCAAGTCTTTCTAAATTATATAAACAAGTTGAGAGGGACATTGCATCTTTCGCATCTGTCTGCTTGTCCTTTTTTGTCAGCCTTTCTAAACAAGCACAGCCATAAATCGTCGAATGTTTATAGAAAACATCAGTCATCGTCATCCTCATCTCAGGTAAATTACCTGCATGATACATGATACTTTTCGCATTATTACGGTATACCTAGGGATCCATCCCCTTTTCAAAAAAGAAGAGAAGGAGAAGTAGATAATGTTCGTTGAAGAGGGTATCATTAGAGTACTCATCATAGCATGACTTTCTTTCTTCCTTTCTCAACAACTGCCGAAACCTGTGGTCAGTGCCGCAACGACGATTTTCATAGAGAGGCTTTTTCCTGTCTTGCTGCCACTACACTACACATTTTTATGTCCCTGTCTATCCACTCCTTGTCTTCACTCTTATCATAAAACCATTGTTTCTTAATAGGTATCCCTCTCCATTCTCTTTTTATTTGTGATGAAGCAACAATGTGTAAATTTGTATATGATATGATATGATGATGATGATATTAAAGAGCAAAATGTTCTAACTTTTAAGATGATGTTCAAAACTGTGAAATGAAGTGAGCCAGAAAGCAAACGGCAGAAGGCTTAGCTTTGCAGCATCTTTTAAAACGTTTCTTTTTCTACATCAAATAAACCACTTCCTTACTTGTAAAAAACGATGAGTGAACATGGTATATATATTCTCATCTCTCAAGATTGCTGTGTCTCTTTCTTGAAAAGCATGAAAAATATTGTTTCTCAAGCGAGAAATTCTATTCAATTCTTCTTAACAGCCGTAAGAAGTGTCGTAGCTAAAAAGAAAATTTCAAGTTGTAAGTTATTGTCTTGTAACGCTCTTTTACTCGTAATTTGAATGGTAATGAAATGCCCTCAACGCTTTGTTGACTGTTATGGAAGCATGGCTTGGCAAAGAGATAGTGTGCATTTATCTTGATGATCACTATCAAAATTATCTTTGTACTTCAAACTAAATTGCTCTGCTTCATTCTTCCGTGCAATGACACAAATGATCATCATACAGTGAACTTTGATGATGATTCGTTATGATTTTCGTTCGACTTAATGAGTTGCAAATGTGAACAAGGTAGACAATTTTTTGCTCTTTTTTATTTCGTGATGAATAGTTTAGCGAGTTTGAAGGCACGAGACTGACTTCATAAGTTTCCTTTCCCCTATCCTGACAAAGGACGAACCCTCACGATGTGGCACTTGCTTCAGTGACTCGTACATTTTACAAAGAAGTCCGAAAAAAGATGAAACAATCTCAAAGCTGAGTTTTTCTGCTGTTAGCAAAAGATCGATCATATTACTCATTCATTTGAATAATGTAGTAAAATCACAAAATGGAATGCCACCTGAGAACTCCCTCCAACAACGCTTTATACATGGTTAGTTAACTATGTATACTTTTACTCAGAATATCATGATTTCTAAAGAAATCAAATCAACTGGAAGCAAGATACCAGCATTGTTTAGAAACGAGAAATGATCTTTTACTCAAAGTAGGCGGCATTTTTGCTGTAGTGTGAAGAAACAGAAATTTCCGATTGCAGCGGTTCGGCAACCTGTGAGCTTGTCATATTCTTCTGACATTTTCACACAACACACACGACGAGAAAGATTGAAAACATTTGAAAAGGTGACGTTATGATTTTAACACAAAATGAGCATGATGTATCCATAATATGAATATGTATGTCTTCACAGTGTTGACAGGGATATGATGGTTGGTGAATTGACAGCTAAGAAATCGGAATGGGTATCTAGAATGAATATTTTACTTTGAAGTGTTTCAATGAGCATCTCCTGATGTTTTGGATACAATGGACTAGTTTGAGAGTTTGAATTGCCAGAACTGATCAATCAAAAGCGTTCTTTTGTACAAAAAAGAATACATTATACAATACTCATATTGAATTATCAACAGCATTATTAAATGAAATATATTATGCATAAAATTCAATACAAAAAATATATCTATTCATAATTTCTGTTTCGACGAATTTAAAAAAACCATTCCTATATAAAACTGAACTGAAAAAATTTTTTTTTTTTGCTTTTTAAATACATACAGTATTAGAAGCTGACATACTTCTTATAATGCATCACTAAAATGTTTTTATTCATACATGAAGAAATTTCATCAAAAGGGCAACAAGGGCAGTCCAGGGTCAAAAAGTTTATATACCAATCGATGTGCGACTGCGATATATGCACATAAGTGTATATACAATCCATTCATCAATGAAAGTCATACCCACTCCAGCGGGATGCGTATTTTTTATTTTGCATTCTATCCTTCAAATAAAACGCACATCCCTTTCCCATCCCCCTTGTCAAGCGAATTTAATATCAAAAGATTTCCCCCGAAACCTTTGTCGCTTTTCCAATGATGACGCAATATGCACACTATACATTTAACATCAACACTAGAATTCGAAAAAAGATGTGATGATGTGAATGAAATACAAAACTTTATAATATTGTCATTGTCAGTTCAAAAAACATACAATTTGAGAGGAACATGAAGAAGAAGCAAGAGCGATAGGTATGCCTTTTATATTGTACTTTACATGTGCCACCATCCTCACAGTATGGAGGCAAACAGAACTCTTTAGTGTAGTGGCAAGTTATTAATATTAGTGCTTGGAATTGGAGAGGAGTCAGAGTGCAAAAAAAAACTTTATGTTCATTTTATACGGAAAAAGATCAAATTGTAATTGCACTAATTGTGATATTGTGAATCATTCGAATCGGAAAAAGGATGCATGCTGCTGCTGTCGCCAACATGATTTCTATAACATACATGCACAGCACGGTACCATCATCACTATTACTACTCTAACAGTATATTACGCATCTTTGGCTGGAGAGGGGAAGGCGAGAAATCCTGGAGTGAGGCAGTAACGGGCGAGAAATCATGATGATCGTAATGGAATGGCCCATCAATTACTGTCATCACAGAAGGAGTAGTATAGTTAGTATAGTATACACAGTGTAGTAGCAAAAGGAGTCATTCATGTGCCATCATTCCCGTATCTTAATAGTAAAAGGATAGAATACCCACTTGAAACCAAGATAATATGCTACTACTGCCGATGCATTTTACGGAGTTACTATTTAGCTTTAAACGAGATTACCGACCCTAGTAGACTATTTTGTTTGTACTGATTATTCAATGGATCTCAGTATTTTTACTACGGGTGTATATAACACAAAAGAGAGCAAACATTAATTTAAACATACTATTCCCTCTTACACTAAAACACCAGCAGCAGCATTGATACAAATTTAGCCGGTCTCTTCCGCTCTATTCAAGAGGGCCATCATGAATTTTAGATCCCTGATTATTTTACTTCATTCATTTAGACGAACTTACACAGATACAAAGAGCTACTGTTTTGGTGATGAGAAGCAAAAAAAAGTCTAGTAAAACGAAAGTACCGGTAAATTACACAATATTTGTTTCTTTTAAATGGTAAAATGGAATGGAAGGGCAGCTGGAATAAAAATATTTTTATTTATGTTTGTTAGTCATTTGGATCGATTTTGTGGAGGTATAAGCTTACATGCATGCAAAACGCAATACAATCCGTTCGTAGTATGATGGCAATGGTGAAACATGAAACATTGCAGCTACCTAATCTATAACAAGAATCTAGTTCATTATGATGAATTTAAAGAGAAATATAAAGAAGGACATTTTGTGCCCTTTTACAAGAGATATATATACATACATGGATCGGATATAAATAAGTAAAAAAGAGTGTGCACAAGTAATGTATATAAAGTCTAAAGAGAAGAGAGCAAACCCTCCACAACGATCTCGGATCGATTTGGAGGGAGGGTGGGTGGAAGTATATGTATTACATACTATGTGCACTGTGCACCTACTAGAAGAGTGATGTTTTTGCCACCATCTTTGCGTCTAACATTCTTGATAGAACTCCCACTAGCAACATTCGTTGTGACGGCTTTACCTACATTATACATTTACTTGTTAGTGATTTCATGCTCGCCTTAGGTTGCGCATGAGAGTTTGTACAGATTGCGTGATAATTTTTAAAGTGGTACGCGAAAGCCTCTTATCACTTGGATTCGGTGTGATTGTGATTGCTATTTTATAATTAATATACTGCAACATTTACGCGTTTGATGAATAGATTAGGTTGTATGCGTTCATTTCCCTTGTATGTAGAAGGCACAAAAATTTGTTACCTGCAATAATGGTTTTAATTTCAATATTTTGTCAAAAATAAAAACATTTCCCTTGAAAAAAATGTTACAAATTAAATGTAAATACAATTTGACTTCACATTTCTGTAAATTACTAAATAGGCATCATATAGTACGCATTGCCAGTGCAATGCAATGCAGGGTTAAAAATTAAATGCTTGGAAGCAAAACGAAAACGTGAGTAGATACAGATGTAAAGTTTTCTGACACGAGACCAAAGAGAAGGAGAGGCTTGAAAAGTGTAAACGCCCACTTTGCTGTTTCAAACTCATTTTTCAATCATTCCCACGACATGTTTAATCAACTCAAATTGCACTTCCTCCTTAATTAAGATATATATTGTTGCTCCTGATTGTGAGCCAAGGTACGTTTTGGACACAGCATTACGCAATGTAAAAATATACATGTTATGAGTTCTCCACTGATGGTTCTAACATAAATTTTGGCCTTGTGTAAAATGTAAAATTATATAAATGGACAACAAGTTTATGACTTTCTTGAAAAGTTTACTTGCGGGCATAATATTCCTTTTCGTTTTCATGAAACAATAAATCAGCTAAATACAAAACGGTTGATCAAATAAAACTTGTTATACATTTGATGCTCATGAATTTGTCGGATGGGTACTAGGGACTTCGCATAAAAACATAAAAATCTAACAATGAAACCTTAACACTGAAAAACTATTAATATTTTTTGAATTCTTAAAATGGCAGGCAATAAGCAAAATATTTATTTGTCTTGAAATCAATGCTAATACACATGATTTATGTTTGTTTTCATAAACTCAATTGGTTATGACACTACCATGTAAAGAAATGCTCAAAATAGATAAATTCAGTAGCTTTCTCTCTGAAAATTCTGTCCATCCTTCTCTAAAGAAACCGGTTTTACGCCATTTTATGATAAATATGAAGAAGAAAAAAACCAAATGCAGCTGGTTCAGTCTTAAAAGTTAAGGTACAACCCACCATATTGTTTTATGATATGAAACTAGCAAACTCAAATAAAATGAATGGTTGAGGATTTGACTAATAAACAGAAATGTGTTTAATGTTTTTATTCAGGATCATACAAAAAGCGAAACTTGCCGACAAACAAAAGTGTGCCCCTAGATCAGAATTGTTATTTCTTCCTATAATTTTTTTTTATAACGACTGAAGTCATACTCTCATCATCATAAAACACGTACAACGTACGTACATGGCTACGTAAAATGTAGTGATAATGCTTTATATAGTGTCTGGGTTCTGTAGCCAGTGATAAGTTGTCCTTCACCACTTGCCATCAGTACATTTTTTGAAGCATAAAAAGTTAAACTTTAGTTGGCTCATAATAACATTTTATTTACTATTTCTTGAATAGTGCATTACGCTATGCCATATAACATTACTACTCCGGTATTGATCTGCTGGACTACTGGACAAAGAAAATGACAAGATGACGCGACGCCGTGTCCCGTGGCTAGTTGGTCAGGATCATGCACAACAATTCTAAGGATGCAGATGCTGTTGTCGCTGTCTCCAACAGTCATAAAACTGCACTGCACTTCTGTGTAACCTTTATTTATTGCACTCTCTTCACGAAAAAATCTGTCAACAAAACAAAGTTGTAAATAGCAATAGCTGACTTTTTTTGTTTAGAAGCACCAGATGCAATCCAAATCTACGATACCGACACGTACGTACAAAAAACTTGACTGCATTCAATACTTTAAGGAAGAAACTTTTGCATTGATGAACTTAAAATACTTTCTTTGTGAAAACGCTCCTTCAGGAACTAAATAACATGAAAGTGCAGTTACTGACTCGGCAGCGGGTTAAGAAGCTATTTCTCACTTTGGAGTCGATTAGTGGTGACACGTTCGCCAAACTATTTAATAGCCCTTAAAGAAGAAGGAGACGATATTTGAACCATCAACAAAAGTGGAATACACATGTAATGTGCGTCTAGCCTACATGATCTGACATGCTTAATGGTCCTAAATATCCCAAATTGACGTTTTTAAGGTGACTTTGCTGTTAATGGAGCCAAAAATACGGGAGCTGGATGATGAGTGATAAATATATTTTTCAGTTGTGTTGTAGCAGCAAACATGGCTCTGTGAATGAACGAGACGCGTTTCGTGTTTACGAGTAAGCAACCTAACATTCCATTCGAAAAACAAAACCTCTCTTCATTTCATAACAAAATATTATATAGATTAACTTGACCTATTACGAAACTATGTATATATGGATGCATAAGATGAGGTACCACTCAAAAAAAGATGGTCAAAATGTGGGGTTGACCAGAACTAGAGTAACGCATATCGGCACGTGTTTTTAAATACAAGGAACACTTCATTGACACGTTACTAATCCCGGAGGATGTGTAGGCACGGGTGGTCAATAAGGGCATGATTTGAAAACAAGGAAAACTCCAAAAAAGCTTGAAACGTTCAAGATGAAATCGATACCTCCTCCCACCTTCCTTCTGAACCGTAAACAAAAAAATGCTTGCACATTTAACCTAAAGTGGTCAGTTTTTCCTTCCTGGTTTCAGTTTATTGATTTCTATTCAACCTTCTATTGAACCAATTATGGTACATGGTAAAGCACCAAAAATCAAACAATATGGGTGGAACGGAACGTAAGCGAAGCTGCATTTGTTTTTGATGACTTGATGACCAATGACCAGTTTATCCCGAATTGTTGACAAATTGACTAGTACACAGAAAAGATGTGCATTACTGCTCAGCTCGTTTTTACAGTATTTAATTGTTTACACAACTAAACAGCTCAAACTAGTAAGTCAGCAAACACATGTCGAAGTGCAAGGTGCGAAAATGATCCCATACAATTTTCACACTTTTCGGGCTCATTTTACACAGCATGAATTTCCGTTCATTGTAAAGTTTCCATTGTATGAAAAATTGACGCAATGGACAAAAGTTGAATGAATTTCATTGTTTTCATTTTTGTATTTCTAAGCATGTTTGTACTGTCCCAAGGAAGACTCCGATTACACTTCAAATAATTCGATTTCATTTATATTCAAAAGCGTGCTCGTCCTGTTCAAATCAAACCTCTATTATTTTTGATATACAAATAACTGACCATCCACTTTAGAAAAGAAAACTACATCTGCATCCTCAATTTTCAAAGATTTTAAAAACGACACTCACAAATAGATAGACAGACAGGCTGGCGTACGTGCACATCATTAAATCGTTCATGTTAAAAACGTGCCTGTTCTTCAGGACGTGTTTTACGAATAACAAAATTACGCAAAAAAACACATCATCTTGTCTGCTTTTTCCGTACATGACCAACTATTAAAAGTCCATGTACTTAAAAATTACACGCTAGATTTTTTTCACTATCAAATAGCTTGATAATGATAACCTTTATATTTAACTCTGGTCAAGAAGATTTTTACCCAGTCATTATACTTTATTAAACAACAACAACCTTTGGTTCATCTTCTGTACAAAAAAATTATTAGCTAGCATCATCATCTCAAGCAAGCGAGCATATTTACCTCAGTGGCATTTCCCATTGCCTTGCCACTTGCACTAAAAAACCTTTGACTCGACATGTACTTTTTTGAATTCGAAAGGGATAAAAACCCAACTCATCTCCCTACATAAACTTAGAAAAAAATCTTACCGTAGTTATTTAAAAACAATAAAAATATCATAAGTATATGTTCAGAACATTCAATTATCTCAGTTTTATAGGATAGTGCTTCCGTTTGACAGGAGTAGTGGATGAGGTGTAGTAGTGATGAGTATTTTTTTTCTTTTGGCTGTAGACATCGAATTATCATTGAAAAATATTATCACTTGCTCGCACGTAGTTTTACTCGTGCATGGAAGAGGACATTTTCAAGGTAATTGAGCCATAATAATAATTATAGCACTGGGTACATATCTGATGTTCACTGTACTTGTGTTACAAAACCCTTTTTTCTGAATTGTATTTTACAAAGAAAAAGTGGAAAGGGTAATTATGCTGCTGTAAAATCTTAATTATTATTGCATGTTGCTCCTTTGATGTTTGAAAATTGCGTGAAGATGAAGATGGCAAAGGTTTACAAATTAGATATTTTTTTCTGCAAAACGAGTATTCTCGAAAAGATGAAGTTGAGAATGTACTATCTTTAAGTTTTAAGACGAGTAATTTTTACTGTTTGTGATGTCTGTAAAGTTTTGAAAAACTACGGAAATTGAGGTTGTTCATATTCATATTATATGATGTGATGAAGAGACTGAACTGAAGCATTGAGTTTAGCAATTAGTTGTAATTTTAGGCAGTCTCGAATTCGTGAGTAAACAATTATTAAGTGTGATTATTGACTCATTAAGTTATTATTATTCAGTATTTAATTCAGGAAGTAGTAGCTACTCATAACCAATTAGCTCATGGGTTTTATTTAAAGTTTTTAAGGCGATTTTAACACATACATATCAATATCAATATGGTGGTGTTTAACGTTGGAGGTCCATTCGGTCTCCCCGTTGTTATTACGGCTGTGCGGCACCTTACAAATTAGGAAAGATGAAAGCAAAAGTAACATGTATAAATGTAATCGAAACATATTTTCATTCCATTTATACCAGGCCTTCACCGACTTTATTACATGCGTACATTTAAAATCAAATATGAACTGATAAGATTTCATGATTAGATAAAGAACAAGAACACCAATATTTAAATTAATTTCATTTTGAGGGACTTCTTCCATAGATGTAAAGAAAATTTGAACAGCAGTGTACTATGATTTGAGTGAGCCCATTCATTTTTTAAAAATTTCTTAAATGAATAAGTTTCAGACGGAGGATGGTAAATTGTAACATGTAAGTTCGGATAACAACATCATTATGATCATGAGTCAAGACTTAAAACAGAGAAAAGAACAAAAAGTACTCAAGAGCACGTAAAACGAGTAAGATTCTCAAAAAAGGGTTATGCGCCTGTAATTACATGTTGTCCCTTCCGGAAGGATCATCCCCTCACTCCTCAATTTTATATTTGGCTACTTCAGGTGGTCTCATCAATAAATTATACTTGTGTTCTTCGAGTTGCTGTTATTATTTCAGAAGTGCACAGACGATATAATGATGATGGCGCAGAGGCACAAGTACTCACTCAAACCAAGCCTCTCAGCTTGTGTGAAGCCCTTTCCATGTAATAATTTGAGCAATCTATGGAAAAATTATCTAAGCCTTTCACACAGTCAGTCTGTCAGCCTGTGTGATGGTAATGTTTTAACTCAATAAACAACAGCCTCCTTTACAAATTCTCACTTTCCACTCCTATAATGTAATTTACCCTGCGGCCCCTGTTGATACTACTCCTGTTTCACTGTAAACTTGTATGCCACTTCAGAGGAAAGTTTATTTTTATCAAGATACTCATCTCATCTCTCTGTTTACCGTCTTGAATTTTGACTTTTAAAGCACTGAGAAAGGCGTCTGTCCGCCCCTTAATGCCCTTTAATATTCTTTCCACCAGCTATGTAATATGTGTGTTCCAACATACTAATTACTAGAGAATAGGAGAGATATCCTTTTCTTACTCATATAAACTTTTTTTTTTGTCTTATCTCGGAAATTACGTTAATAAACTATTCTTTTGTAGAGTACCCTTCAGCAATTTTGTTCTGTTCCACTCTTTATTACAAGTAATCTGACAGGAGAAGTAAAACGAAAAAAGTCATGAAGGAAAAAGACAGCCCTTTCTTTTCTTAGCTCTATGCTCTTGTCAAAATCATAATGATCTTAATTACTTCATTCATTTTTCTTTTGACGAGTTGAAGGCAGAACTAATGTTTCAACATTAGCGTTTGATAACGTTGTTGTGGGCTTTTGAGCCTTTTCACCAGTGTTTACAAACATAATGATTTAATTAAAGATATGATCTGTTGGGGCCACGAAGATACTTTAGTAATGACGATTTAATTAAAAGAGTACTTTACAAAATAACAAAAGGAAAATTGATCTATAATTATAAAACAAGCTTAGTTATAAAAAAATCCTTTTTACCTTGCCGTGTTCTTTGTCAAAGTCGCAGTCCCGCATGTCAGTAAGATAACCGTTTGCCACTGGATTGAAGACTAATTGAAGATTTGTACCCGTTGCGATAAATGCCTGAAATTTGACAAAAATAAATTAATTTGTATCATAAATTTCTATTTTCGTAAATTTACAATAAGGTTGTAGTAAAAACATCTCGATTATTAATCAGAATTGGGGTAACGTGAGCATGCGTCATTTGAGCAATTCAACTTTCATTTCTATCCTGCCACATTTTACTAAAGTAAACGGAAAATCATCTTATGCAATGCACATTGTAGCTTGTAACATTATATGTATGTATGGAATGGAGTAAAGGATCCGATTTCAGCTGCTGCCATTTTGTTTTCTGTTTTTTTTTTCGAAACATCTACTACATAAGTAGATATATCAAAATATCACTATTCATGTGCATAATGTCATATTGATCAATCACACTCACTTAGCTACTCAGATCTTGATCATGATGACGATCGACCTATTTATATACAACAAACGAATAATGTGATGTGATAAAATGAGATAAAGGGGGCTTGTCGTTTCTGCTTCATAGTGTTATAATAATAGTAATCATTAATACTGCATTCACGTAATAGGCACATTTCAAACTTTTTTTTTCATTCTTGACATTTCATTTTATGAATGTCATCTGTATCAACTGATCTGGAAATATCTGCTTAGCATTCGGTTCTTTTTATGGAAGAGATGCATCAGGGAGGGTCACAAGACACAAGCTGTGGATATTTTGTTTTTATTTATTTGGATCCCAATGCTAAAAGCTATCATAAAAATCTTGGGATGATGATAGTCAGCTTTTGTCGGTTGGAAGCACATAAGGTTGATACTGACTATACAAGTTATGTTGTATATATTTAAAATGGATTCTGCATTTGAAAAAAGTTATACTGGTAGCAGTAGTCTCTCATTGTCGAGTGTTTTTTTTCCGGTGCGACATGGATAGATATCCATTTCTATTTTTTTGTTTTTCTATTCATTGTATTAATAGAGCACCAGAACAGAACCGACAATCTGACGGGACCCTTTTATGATATATACACACTCACGATATGAATCTTCATAGGACATCGCACTTGAAACATTTTGTATGAAATCTCAGCTATTATTCGACGTTGCTTAAATTCAAAAGCTCGTGAACATAATGTACATTTTTAATGCATACTAAAATCTTGCTATCAACTTGGGCGGTTTGTTTTTATATCAAAATTGAATGCACTATTATTCTGGAGGGCTACTCTAATGTACTGGGTGGCAGTTAGCAAAAGAAAACTTTTTGCGTTTCATTTACGTATCTAAAAAATATATATCAGTTAAGTTGTTTGCAAACGCTTTTCCTCTTTATACGCATTTTCACTCATCCAGAAACATTCAAAGATGAAGACTACTTTGTAGCGATTTACTGCAAATTAAACTCAACAATGCATAATAAAAGACTGCACATGTACAATACATTTTTCAAGGAAGAATTTGGATTTGGATGCCTTTTCTCCTCTCTCACTCACATAGTCATGCAAGCAGATCCACTTAAAAATCAACTAGTCATCATCACATCATTTTATCAATCCGTATGCCTGAGAAATTCAATTAATTCTGAGAATTGGACGTCATATTCTCAGAAGGATTCCCTCGAGTTCTTTAAATTTCTTCAGTTTTGTTTTCATTCATTCTAAATTGAAAGTCATTCCACGTCGATCTCATAGAATGCAATGATGCATGCTATGTATATATTATATAGGCATGCATGTACATATCTCAGATTTTCCGCTTTTCACACTTTTATATCTTGTCCAATTTATATACATTAATAATGATTGATCGATTAAGTCGAAATTGGAAGATCAATTTTATGCCTTTTATGCAGAAATTCCTAATCTCCTCACTAAACTGTTTACTTCGGTTAGCTTGCAAGTCTCTTTTCATTCATTGATTACTATTCATAATTTAGCATAAATGGTAAACTTACGATTTCCGTGTGACCTTCCCGACAACCATTTTGGAACCTCATTTGGCGTTCTTCTACAGGTCTATCTCTGTATCCCGTGTAACGTACCTGTAAAGTAACAAATTTCAATGAATATTCAATAATTGTACTGTACACACGATTGTTTTAGAGAAAACGCATGAGACATTATTCATGAGGCAGGTGCACTGCACTGTTCAATAGGGGTGATGTGCACCACTCCATAACTTTCACAGTAATGCACTGACAAGTAACTTTTTTTAAACTCATCATCAACTCTGCAATCGATACCCTTCAATTTACCACCAACACATCCTTTTGTATAGAAACTAAAAGATAATTTGTCATTTTTCCAGGAAATTTGTCAGCCGCTGACTAGAGTTTACTAGTACTTGAACTACTTTTTGCCTCAACTATTTACGTCTTCAATTGTTTGAATGTTTAGTGATGCCAAACGACATTGTTGATAAAAGTCTTGTGACTCAACTCAATTTTTTACACACATGACACACCAAATTACATGTTGACCTATTAAACATTGAAATTTGATAAAGCATTCTCAAATATAAAAAATAGAACAAAATACTCACCTCACTTTCACGACTTAGTCTCCTGAACAATTCATCTGACTCAAACTTATTCTTTTGGTCTGGAACGACACGAGGCATTTTAAAATAAAATCTAGGTTTAGGTTGAGGCTCATAGAGCCCGAGAGAATCAAAGGGCAACATGTTTCCTGGAGGTGGTTGATGATGGTGCAAATGATGTTGGTGGTGGTGATGATGAGGTGCAGGTCTGTGTGCTGCAACAAAATGGGGGTGGGTGTGGGGATGATGATTAAGGTGATTATTTAAAGTAGCGGCCGCAGTAGGTCCAAGACACGACACTGATGATGCCTTATTCATGACTGGATACAATTAACGCAGTATTAGTAAACTTTTTCTCGACGACGATGTTGGCAGCAGGAAGACTTTTCACTAGAACCAGCACCACACTATTGTTCCAGCTAACCAACATCCTGATGACGCAAGATAATTACTGGAATCAATTAATACTTTCATATAAAATATGTTTCTGTACTTATTAGCGAAATTAACAATTTGTCAGCTACAAAACACATTCACACAAACACTTTTTCTAGTCTGCTAACCACTTTTTGCATTTTTCCTTGTATACGTCCTCAGTTTTGAAAACAAGACGGTCATTAATTTTTTTGTAATGTTTAGTTTAACTCAATACAATACACTTGTGTTTTTTAAACTAATTAACAATCTAAAAATTAGTTTTTTTTATGACACAATCAATATGTTTTGCATAAGATTCTCATGTGGATTGGATGCGTAGATTATGACTTATGAGTAGCATATTACCATAATATGCCATGCGATATGAAATGAGCTTTGAATGAAAACCTTTAAAAAAAAGTTCAACCACATGCGAAGATGCATTACACAAGACTGATGTTGAATCAGGTTTAGGAGCTTTATTTTTCTATTTTCCAACACGACTTGAGTTTCATGTGAGTTGGTGATGTGACAGCACTAAAGGTAACAACATCATGGGATGGTGTTGAGTCAAAGTGTTTGCTGAGGCACATACATGAAAACAGGGAACCCCAGTGTAATGAGATATGAGAAATATATACATACAACATACATACATACGTAAACATCGTACAAATGAACTGAACTGATATAAAGTTCGTTCAAGTTGCCTTGCAAAGTCCTTTTCTAAATGTTCCATATGAGAGGGTTTACTTGTGTAAAAGGAGTTTCATAGGGAAAGGTTTTTTGCTTTGAAATGAAATAATATGTGGTGTAGGTAGAATACAAGGTTGAATCCTAGGCAAGAGTAAGAGGGATCTTCTTTCTCTATGCAACTTCAGTGTGATGATGTGTTTGTGTGAATGAGGTATTCCTCAAGAGTGAGAGGCAGCTACTTGTGTGGCGGACCAATGACCAAAAGCCATTGGGAGGATTCCTTCCACATAGGCTGCTGGCTTCACTTCTCAGCCCAACCTTTCTCACTTGCCCGAACCTCCCTTTGCTTCATTCTCACTCACTTCTCCGCTTTCTTTTTACATTCATTCTTGTTTACATGCACATACATGTTGAGTCTTCCTTCTGTTTTCAGCACAAACTGAAATTCTAATTTCAAGATATAATTTTTTATTAGAATATGTCGAGCTTAGCTTAATTGCCAAGTGTGTATTATAAATGTTCAGCTTTGAAAAATGAAGCGTCAAGTGAGTGAAAGGGAATAGTGAAGAATGGATTGAGGGAAATGAACTTTACATCTGCATCTTACAGTATTTCATCCTTTGGGGGAACTTGAAACTGATATTGGATGTGGAGTTTTGGCTTGTCTTAATAAAAATATCAGCATAACCTGTATTCAAAATGCTTTAAAACTGCATGATTGTAGGTTGAAGTTTTCTTACATGAATTCAGTTGAAACCAAATAATTTTAAATCGCGAAATATCTGAGGCCTGTAAGAAAATGATTGTCGTTGTCAATCATATCAATGGACCTTGCGTCTGATGAAGTGACTGATGAATAGTTACGCTGGGGAAAGGAGTAGAAACATTTGATGTAAACTTTAATGTTAAACAGATTAGGCAATTATGAATTTTGATGAAAAGTGGAATTTGTCCAACCGTTTCATATTTATATTTAAAAAACATGTATAATTTGACATACGCTTCGTTAAAATTTCAGACTAGAACTAATATATTGAAGTAGAGATCAGTAATGTATATTGTTGAATGTTAGTTATATTCACATTTAACAGCTTGAAAATTATGTTTTGGTCGACATTGAATTCATTTAATCAGAAATCGCGTCATTAAACTTGATATTACATGGAAATGTATGTCTCCCGTATTATTGTATAAGAGTTTAAAAAACAATCTGGACTGGACGCTTCTTTTTGCAAATTATTGGACTAATTACAATCCATTTTATTTTTGCTTCTAATTTTCAATGCATGACTGATCGATCTCTTTCCAATGCATTGGCTGTAAATTAATGGCAGAATATTTCTGATTAATTTAGTTCACTTTTAAGTTGCGTGTAAAATGTAGAAATAGTTACATGTTCGCCAGCAATTAATAATATCTCACATCAAATGAAAGACATTTTCACATTTAAAGTCTTCATTGAAAGCATACCTAAATTCAGATATAACATTTTGAAGCGTAAATTACGGTGCAGCATATGTCATCATTCATCATGTATCCACCAGTTATTAGCCAGTTCATTAATTTGAAATGACCTTTATAATAGCATAGTTTACTTAAATCACGACTCACGACATGACTCCAACTTCCAAGGAAGGAAGCGAAGTGACGCTCAAGATATTGGTGCACCTTTGTCGCCATCTACGGAGTTAAAATACAATGCTGTTGGCTGTCATTTTTCTAAGAATTTGAGGTTTGCAATAGTTTATGGAAAGCTTCGTCTCACATTCAGCATGCTAGATTCATTGTAGAGCCAAATTTGATATGTTCCGGCCAAGCGTTAGCTTACCAAGCCAAGATCTAAACAACAAAAAAAAATCCCTTCTGATTCCGAAATACCGGAATTGTTTTGATGTTTGATGAAATATAATCCGTCACACTCTTACCACTTACGGTTTGGCACTAATTACCTTTTTAAATGAAGGTAATAGTGGACATTTAAGCATCGCATTTAATCATCTGCAATTATTCAATTATTGTGCATATCATATCCAAGTTTAGAGGTTCATTTGATTGCTGAGAAATTTGGATTGTGTTTACAAGTCAGTAGTGTTAAAGTTGAGTATTTACATAATATTTAAGTTCGGTCATAATGAAGCTCGTACGGTAAGTCACTGTTTAATTGTTTCCAACTTACTCAGTTAAATTTGGAAATTGGAAATGGGGGGTAGACTTTTCATTTAAACTTAATTTCTTCATTTACAGGTTTCTGATGAAACTCAGTCATGAGACTGTCACGATAGAACTGAAAAATGGAACCCAAGTTCATGGAACTATTACGGGTAATTATTACATTAAAACCACGCTTAATTTGGGTTCTCAGGTATTAAATTGAAAAGAATTATATATTGATGCTGAGTACATTATTTCTCATCTTGTAGGTGTCGATGTTGCAATGAATACTCATCTTAAAGCAGTTAAAATGACCGTAAAAAATAGAGACGCTGTTCAGTTGGACTCGCTAAGTATTCGTGGAAATAACATTCGCTATTATATACTCCCTGATTCCCTGCCTTTGGAAACTTTACTTATCGATGACACTCCAAAATCTAAAGCTAAGAAGAAACAGGAAGCTAAAGGTAATTTTCTATTAAATAAAAACAACAACGGTATTATTAGTGTCTGCCTGCCTATGCAAAATGCATATTGTAAAATTGTAAACGGTCTTAAATGACATGACGGAGTAGGCAAACTATGTATGAGTGAATATTACTGAGTACTTATGATGATATCATATAACTAATGAAATTCGAGCAATCTATGCGAAGATTTTCTAGTTTTTACGTACAGTATAACGATTAATTCGTGATTGGATTAATTTTTATTTTTTACGATGGATAATCTGTATTTTATACTTTCTCCTGTTAATGTTTATTTGTTGTTCTGTAATTAAATGTTTATAAATTGTTTCAGGAGCCGGTAGGGGAGCTCGAGGAAGAGGTAGAGGCAGAGGACGAGGTGTCAGGGGTAGAGGTGGTCCACGTCCAGGAGGAGGCGGCGGCGGCGGCGGCGGTGGTGGTGGTGGGGGAGGCGATAGAGGTGGTGGACGCCGATAGTGCAAAAATTCTGGGAAATGTGTTTACCCATACCCTCTTGATCCAATATGTTTTCGTATTTTAATATGGAGTAGTTTTTGTTTTTCAATTCGTTATCTTCTATCAAATATGTTCCAATAATTGTAAGAATGCAGTGTGAGAGAGATGCTTGTTATGAATGAGTGTGAAGTGTGACGAATTCATGAGTAAATATCAATGTATTACAAAATATGCATAGAATAAAAGTTATAAACGGAATAAACTTGATGTATGCAATTTTAAACCGAAAACATGGCCGCATTTTATTTATATTTTGGATTTCATTTAAAATAAGAACAAATGACGGGTTTTTTTAATTTCTTAACCAACTTCGAACTGTAATAACAGTTCATTTCAATGCATCATATTCTGATAAATTCATGAAAAAGTTATATCTTAAGTGAATTTACGAATTTTAGTTCATATTTTGAAAGAAACGACAAATAACTAGTTGCTATTAATTGAAATTAGCTTTATTTTACTCTGCTTTCTAGTATAGTTTTGAATTTTAAATTGTTGGAAGTGAAAATGACAACAAAAACTTCATCAGGAGTCAGATGTCCCGTTTTTTGAACTTACTGCCTCCACCAAAAAAACTTAGATTAAATTACACGCTCGCTCACACATCAAATAAGTTTTAAATAACTATAAATAGCACATTAAAAACCGTTTACATATTCAAAATCATGGTAAATTAAAATGAAACTTTGTTACCTCCACGTTTTCCGGAGGTGATTTATTTAACTACGAGAAAAGTTTGATAACTGTTAAACGAATACTTATAAGAACGCCTATTTTTTAAGTGTTTTAAAGTGTGTGCTATTCACACCACACCATTTTAACTCGAAGCAGTGTACTTACATTCCTTATAATTTATTAAATGTATATACAATTTACAGAATCAATCACGATACCTAACTTAGAATATTTACAGATTCCTTCGTAACATCTTCTTAATATCATGAGTGCGTTTTGTCACACAAATACTTGAAGATGTTAGTATGAAATTCAATGATACTTTTGTGGTGCCACACCTTATTTAACGTGTTGCTCATTTAACAGTTATCTACCAGGTAAATTAACTATCTAAAGTTTGCATCCGTGAGGTTAAAACAAATAATTTCATTAATTACATATATTAACGAAAAAGTATATACACTTTAAGTCCGCGCATTAAGTATTTAACATGAAAATATGAATTCGTTAAATGTCATCTATTTTTGTATAAAACCGCCACATTACCAATGTACCTTTTCTTAGAATACATTCCCAAAAAGACTAACAAAAACCACAATAACACGGTAAACACTTTTTTTATTATATCTTTAGAGTTTGGTTTAACTTGTTGCACTTTACAACATCATCGTATAATCATTTTTCACTTATATTCCATTTAAACTAATTACAACTTAACACTACAAAAAACTGAAATTTTCCTACAGGTATTCTTTCATCTAGATTAATACCACAGTTAATTCAGACAAATTCGTTTTTCGGGTAATCCTCTGGAATACGACTCGTCTGAAGAGTCGTCCGTTCCACAGACGCTTATCTCCAGATTCCTTTTCCTAAGGGTGGAGTCACTAATTGGTAATCTGGCTTTAAACTCTCCATTTTCCATTGATCTTCCATTATGCTTGGGAGAATCGTCAATTTCTATAATTTGAATTCCTTCGTCATCTTGCTGGCCACGAACTGTTTAATAGCAAAATCATTCAAGATAACACCTGTCACTCAAACACAATTATCTTTCAATAAGTTAATAGAAATGCATTAGGTAACTTACAGCTCCGTCTGTTAGCGGCTTGTGGGGTAATTGTAAGAGATCCTTTCCTCAGGCCTTGTGCAGAGTTAGCCATGGGTTGTGGAATAATGGTGATTTCGTCATTGATTTTGAGAGGCTTAAATGAACCTTGAGAACCACCCGATGACATAGTACGAGAACTAACTTGCATCTGGCTACCTATACTATTTCTGCTGTTAACTGGAGCCTGTCTAGGACGACCAGCTTCAGGGTTGTTCCCTCTTGGAGCATTTCTTGCCACGCTATGAGCGGAATACACATGGCTTTCAAAGAGTTTGTACATTCCAAATGTTGCAGTACACACAGTACATTTGTAAGAGAGGTGGGCAGGTTTTAATGTAACGCTATGGTCTTTAGCGACGTGGGCAAGAAGCTTCCATTGATAAACCTGGAATCCAGACATAAAAGCAATTGATTCATTTGTTACGTTCTTAACAATAAAACATGTACACATTATATGAAAAGCTGTGTATAATCCAGCGCAGCAGTATTTTACTACCCACCTTTCCACAAAGTGGGCAACGGCCACTATCTTGCCCTTTGTTGGCAGCATCCTGCATGGATGAAGTCACAAGACCGTGCGAACCTAATAGGTGGCGCTCCAGTCCTTGGTCAGTAAAAAACCTAAACTGGCATTTCTGGCAGTTTAATGGTGGCTTGTTGTAGATCATTTTTGGATGAATTTTGACTTTGTGAATCCATTGCATATGGTTCCTTAGCTGATCCAAGTCCTACAGAAAAAAAAACATTGTTTTTCAATTACACTTTGTGTTCACACATGCATTGTCCTAAAAAATGTATTATAACAGGTGCCTTACCTTAATATAACCGTCACAAATTTCACATATGACGAAAGAAGTTTTACCACCCTGTTGTTTAGCTTGTGCTTGAGCTTGAGCAGCGGACAATGCAGCCGCAGAGCCTCCTTGCTGCCGGGGTAAAGGTGTTATTGATATACTGGGCTGGTTGCCGGATTTCGCATTCCTATTTCCTTGTGGCGAGGCACTCTTGAAAAATCAACAAATCAATAAAGTTAACCACTTTGTAGAAATGTATCAACGAAAACTACTACTACCACTGTCGCACAAGCTACTGTCATACACAAGTATAAAAGAGTTAAACATACTTTATTCAAGATAGATTGCGTATTTTGTATTTGATTTGGATTCAAGCCGGCCTTCATGAGAAAACCTCCAACAGCTTCGCGACTCATACCGGGAGGCAGCGTAATTTGTCCTGACATTGCTTGTTGAAGCAACTGTTGTTGCGTTAATTGCATACCTAAACACCACAAAAAATCATAAATACACTGATAACTTCTGACCCGATAATAATTAATAATAATGCGACTTTAAACAGTGATTTTCTTACCACGTTGTAATTGAGGATTCAACATTGAATTTGAACCTCCTTTTGGCATTGTTCGTATCAAACCGGGAACAGGCTTAGACTTTGGAGCCTGCATCAGTGGAGGCATTCCAACTTTGCTGCCTTGCTGCATGTACTTGGAATTCATTACTGGATACTGTTTCTGGTTCTGTAACTGGTTAGCAGCCATTATGGCTTGGTTTAGAGATCCAGGTGGAATCAATCTGTTCTTCGGCAATTTGGGAAGCTTAGCTGGTGTATCCCACTCAGATGGTGCTTCTAAATTCTTCTCTAGTCTAAACCGTTTTTGACAACCCTGCAGATGTCTTGAAAGCTTTCCTTTCGAGTTATCCTCAAACGGACAGTTAGGACATTGATGATACGCTGGCGCTCTGTAATTACACAAGATTCAACGCAAATTAGGTCAAGTTAAAATAACGATAAAGATTTTTTAAATGATGGTATAAAAATGGAAAATGGGGATCATAATTAATTACCTTTCCAGTCGCGATTTCGTATTATGCTCTGCCTCCGTGTGAAACAAAATTTCTTGAGGTACTCTGGTTGTGAATTGACAGAAATTACACCTATAACTGTAATTCCTCATGTGGGGCGTTTCCAAATGAGAATTGAGAACTAACTGAGACTCAGTTTTAAAATTACAGAGTTCACACTTTTTAATATGAAAATGAAAAGGTTCGTTGTTTTCTTTACTCTCCTCCAAATTCTTTTTCAGTGACACAATACTTTGTGTCGTCTTCGTTGATATAACATTTCCAAAGTTTTTAATTCTTTCCTTTTCGGCCTGGCGCTTCTGAATTTTCAAAAGATCTGTTTGCACATATTCTTGAACCAAATTAGTTCCTACACTCATTAAAAGCCGCCCAGTAGGGCTCTCAAAGTAATCATCCGACACTTGTCTTCTGGGCTCTGGTATCTCATCTAGTTCAGTCAGTTCTTCTCCAGCTTCAATTTTTGCTCTCCTAGATTTTATTAATTCATCCTTAATGGACATAACTAACTCCCTCAAATTCTTCTGACCCAACTGCTCGAACACATATGGGACTATAAAGCTTGGGGCTTCTATCAGGAATGCGTCATCTGGTATGGTTATATTAGAAGAACTTCTTGAAGTACTATCAGCACCTTGTTGTATAGATCTTGCGTTTGTCGAAGGTGATGAGTTCGAAACTGATTTTAACGGTATGGGCCCTTTCCCGGCAAGCAGGGCATTTGTGTCAATTATTACTAATCCTGTATCCCTCTCTTTCGGTTGGTGATCTACTCTGTTATTATTCAAAACAACTTGCGATTTTGGGACCTCCAAATTAATAGGTTTTGAATTTGAGTCTTTGTGGTTTGCAACAGCATCTTGGCTATTGCTGTCTTCTGCGGAATCTCCAGCACTATTTGTCCCGTTAATGACCAGGGGCTCCTCTTCATCATCGTCCTCAATGGGAATTGGCACCGGTGAGTGAGTACTTCTCGAACCTGCTGTTGCATCCCCGCCTGCAAGTGGATCTGCTTCTGCAGCATCCAACTCGATGATGTCATCGTCATCTCCGTTTGTTGTGGCGTCCATTGGTGAATGTGACGACATGATTGGTAACGTCACAATGAGTCAAGTTATAATTATTTCACTGGTGTTCAAACACTAACCCACTTGTGAACTGGGTAAAACTATACAGCTGGCTGAATGTTCTCCACAAAAACACTAAAAAGTTCGAACTGCTTATTTGACTTCTTATCCCAAAGACTGACTATTTTTGCACTTGTTGCTGATCTTCTTTAAGGAAACCCGAGACAATGTTCTGAAACAAAATAAAAAACATAAATATTGTTAGCTCAATAAACTCCTGAATATTAAAATAAAAAGAAAGAAATCGTAAAACATTTGTCACAATCTTATATGATAATAGCTAAATGCACTATTCAGCAGCTGATTTCAGCCGTGAGCTTTCATATAGTGAATTTAAAACAGTAAATGAACTCAATGCTGATTTCTTAAACTAATAAAAATTAGCAAACATTTTTTTGTGGCCTCATCAAATCACGAAATTGTAAATTGACGTAATAGCTTAGGCTTAGGGCAAACAAGAATTATAACCCTAAGTGATCATATCATTCCAGAACACGAAAATCAATTCAATATAATTTTGACAAGTTAATGCACAAAAATTAAACCAACTTTGTTTCCGAACACTAAATTAACTGCTGTATTTGAAGACCACGAGTACATACATTGATGGGACTTTCAAGTACCCCTTTGATTTCCAAGTTCCAGTGAAACACTACTGAAAAGATTCCATCACCAACGCCGGAAGAAGGACGCCTGGCGTGATGCGATGACAGAACCTTTAAGTAGATTACAAAATCATGTCACTGCACAGTACTGTATCATAATACACGTATAAGGGTTACATATACAAAAAGCCGACCTTTACACCTACCTAAGGGGACTTGGGTGGGTGACCTCGGGTTGACCTAAGGGGTCACGGGGACCTTCTTAGGAAATGATGTTTGGACAATTTTATGGAGAATTAGGAGGTTACGTCAGTTGTCGAAATAGTCCAAGATGGCGGCGTCACTTTTTTATTACTAAGAGCCAGCGGACTGCAGCTGCAGCAAGTCAGTGAAGTTAGCTCAGGCAAACCAACAAACATACTGAGAACAAGAGGCGAAGTGCAACCTTAGTTCTTCATTTTCAGTTCTGTCGTTCAGCAATTGCTATATACGAACTTATAATATGTTATGTAGTACTTTACCAGAGATAGTGGGGTTCTTCAACAGCAGCGTTTCATACCAATAACACGATATGCCGCCGTAGCTTTTCTACCATTGAAATAAAGGAACTGCCACATTTTCCTACAACCAGTCTTCTTCATACTTTGTGTGGGTCCGACCCAGGGCAAAAATTTCAAAAATATCCCCCCCAAAACATAAATAACCTCAAGTTAGTTCACCCCTCAACTAATACAATTCACCTTAAAACTAATGAATTGTTTGGGTTTAACTACTACCTGTATTTTGACGGGAGCCCCTTTCTGCAGCTTTGCCGTTTTGTTGAACAGACCCTTTTTCAACCGTATTTCCTACAAATAATGCCGCACATTCTTAGTCCTAAAAGCACAAACTTCATCAGTTTATATATATTTTTCAGTAAAAAAATATGCATAGTACACAATATCTCTAGCAAAAAGGGTTGGATTAGTGTACATATATATATTATATATACATCCTTCTTATATAGAAAAAGTATTAAAAAATAAATAAAGTTAAATAGTTGTACACTCACCGCGTTATAGTCGATGAAAAAATATACCTCTCGTAGAACCTCCTGTCAAGCGAAAAAACTCATCCCACACAAAAAATATAAATATGTAATTCAATGAATTGAAATATTATGCAAACACGTACTCCAAAATATATATAATCTACTTTACATGGTCTATAAATTATTGAGCAATTTTTTACAGGTACTATCTCACTTAATTTTTCACCTAACAGCGACAGCTATTAATACGACATTGATCTCAACCACTAATTGAAAGAAAAAAATATGACGTGATTTATAATTTTTTACATATGACATCAAGGTTAGTTAACAATTTACATGAAATCCCTCCCTCCATGTTTCGTCAAGTCTGATTTTGCAAAACTTAACAAAGGGCTCAATTTCTTGGAACATTCATTTTTTCCTAATAATTTTCATGGTGGCGTTTAAATACACAATTTTATGATTTCACGTTCCATATGCAAGAATTTTAAGTTACGCCCACATTGCGTAATTGTCAATTCGTCAAATTATGATTTTTTTGCTAATGAAGTATAGTATCATCAATATCATCATATCATGTTCAGACTTCAGACAGAAGAGACAATTGGAACTGGAAAATGCGTGAAAAAACACGATCTATAATCCGTACTCAACCAGTTAGTTCGGGAGGGGGAGTCGTCTTATGGTGGGAACTGGGGTTGGCAAAGCTATTACATTACATTTACTTGGTATTGTTGGGAACGCAGTTTCAAAATTCTCTAGTCACTAGTTTACCCCTCTTCTGCCTGGTTCTTTGGGTCGCATATTATGTACATAATCCATCCACGCCACGCCGCATTCATTCGCATTTTTTTCATTCATTTGGCCTTCATTTCCCTGAAAACTTCCATGAGCTGTTATATAAAACCGATATAAACAGATTTAAAGGAAAAGCGTAGGAAGGCAAGGATGACTTGAAATGAAGAAACACAAGTTAGTGTTTGGTCTACCATAACAAACGATTAACATGAAAATTAGTAAAGACTGAACAAAAGAAAGTACATTTGCATTGTACATGTAGCCATTGGCCAATTCTATCCTGCCTTTGCTTTGAAGCTTTGTTGCC
>JAQFZG010000475.1:0-32497 GCA_034695465.1 Entomobrya nicoleti
CCCTTCAATGTTTTTCAAATCGTCTTTAGTGAGCACCATATCGCTTTGCGAGTCGAAGAATTCGTCACTAGAAGAAACTTTAACAATTTTCGTACTTTGTTTACTAGCAGTTTTATCAGGCGAGTCTGATGATGACGACGAGCTAGTACTCGGGCGTCCTCTTTTTTGTGGTGTATTGGTACTTAATAGCCCCTTAAAGGGAAACATGTGTCCTTCTCACTTTTGAACAGTTTGAATTTTTCACATTGATAAGTAATTAACTTAATAAAATGAAAACTTTTTAGCTTATATGTGTAAAACACAATAGTTAATATACTCAATATACTATGTATATATTCATATACAAATATAATTAATGCTTTTATGACAGACAAATCTCCAAGCAGATCAGCACGATGTTACTCGTCCGGCAGTCAGATCAGAACTTGCAGCTTCAAATATAGGCTGCATCCAGATTTTAGAATGATTATATACGTACACAAAAGCTGTTGATAGAACATAATTAGATATGTAAAAACGTTTTCACGAAATAGTTTTGATTTAATAAATAGTCGGTCCGTTAATCCAACGTTGGTATTTATAAAGGGGTTATCATTAGTACCAATATTCAAACAATATATCAAATCACTTAAATTTCGATTGCATCCAATTTTCACTGACATAATTTGTGGTGGGTAAAACACCGAATAATTTTTACTTCGCAGTTGTTCAAATCATTCAAAGGGTCGGAACGTTTTTGCATAAGCTTTACTTGTAACTGTGTACTACCAACCACAATTTTGATGGAGTTATTTATAAAAAGCTTTAAAGTAAAAGGTCTTGATTGCTCCACAAGGTTCAGACAAACAGCATTCAGAAACTATGAAAACATGATTCGTGACAACTTTAAATGTACACTGGGAAATGTTGTAAGCAAATAACAGGCAATTGGCACAGCAATGCCAAAAACTGAAACTATGGCAATCCATAGTTTACTTTTATTTCTTGACGTGTATTTGAAGTTCCCTATCTGTGTACAAGTTTTGTTTACATATATTTGCTTTGTATAACAAAAATCTGAAACATTGTCTTAAACAGTAAATAGTTTTGTTAAAATAATGACAACAAAAACTAAACCATATTTTAAAATATTTAAAAAGCAATAACCTTAGTTCTATAATTAAACAAGCCAATGCAGCTGATAAACCCCCTAACAGCAAAAAGAATAGAAGTTGAATGTTTCCTGACATATTTGGTGGTTTTGGTGGCTCACTAGTGTTTACTGCCCAAAAGTCTGTGCTATTCATGAAACGCTGCCACCACTCAAATAGTCCACTTTGCTGCAGCATAGAAATCCTTTTTACAAGGGATGCTGGTACTGATCCTTCGTACATGAAAAAAAGTTGTGGGTTTGTATGTCTATCAACACCCACATTTGAATGCAAACCTTGTTTTATAAGTAATTTCGAAAATTTGTAAGCCATGTACTCCGGCAAAATCCAACTTGTTTTCGTACATTTTTGTAAATCCTCCAAAATAAACTGGTCTTGATTCCCCCAAAACATTCCATTAAAATATTTGTACCACAGTGGATTCCACCAAGCCTTCTTAGGTATTACACCTACACGAACTAAAGGTGCTAAAACTTGAACAGGTTCCCATAGTAGACTAAATAAATAACTATTACCACTAACTGTTTTAAAAAGAATCCTAAGAACCTCATAAAGTTTGTGAGACCACTTAAATTCAAAAGGATTCATCAATTCAAAATCCATTATTCCATAAAGTTCAGTGTGTGCACTGAATATTGATTCATCCATATAATCAAAGTTAAGTGAGTGCATACCACTTGTAATTTGTGGTTCAAACCCTGAAATGTTCTCTCTTAAAATTGGAGTTAAGTAATGTCGAAAGTTTGTGATTCTGCTAAACACGGTAAAATTCTCTTGAACGAGCTCATCAAATCTCTCGTACGAAATTCTATGTTGCGGTTTAACGATATTATAGACATTAGTACTTTTAAATGCATTACTAATTACTACACCTGATAGTAGTGTGCCGCCAACTATGAAACGGAACCTACTAGTGTCAGTAAACCTGGTCGGAAATGGATCCCCTTGTTCGAGTACAACTTTAAACAAGCACAGCAAGCCATGGCTGTTCACAACATTCCAAGTTCTTCCAGTCAAATTAACAATGCAAAACAGTAAGATTATTGTTGTAAAAGCTATCCATTTCCATACACCGCTCTCAAAAACCGACATGAATTTCATTAGTGGAAAACCCTCCAATCCTTTATATCCGCAGCTGATAAATCTCAAAGCTTCGAAATTGTTTTCGATTTCAAATCCTCCGAAAGTTCTCCAGACAGGTATATCTATTACTTTACCCATACGGCGGATTACTAAATTACTAGTGTTATTGGGATACTCAATGACAACATGCCTTCTTCTTCTTGTCACATTTCCGATTAGGTTAGAATAGAGAGATGCGTAGGCGAAAGCGAGCTTTTTCAAGGTACCCGAATATTTATTTGATATTCGGAAAAGATTGGAAAGTGGTTTCTTGATAGCAGTTGGTTCTGTCGTCCAAAAATATTCTATCAATTGTTCAAGTTTCCCAAAAGAAGAATAACCGTGGCTTTGTAATAGTACTGGAAACCATTCAAAACTTCGGATTTTATCAAAGAATAAAATATTATTTATTGAAAGAGTGCGGGTATACATCGAAATAGATTTAACCCAACGCTTGCTCTTGCATGTTAGACAAGGCCTAAGAATATCTGTTCGGTTAACATAACATAATTGCATCGCAATCGCTTTGAAAGAGCCACGTTTGCACGAGAGGTAACTTGTAAGGAGAATATTTGTGTTGGAATCAGGCATTGAATACAGATTAAGTAACTCGGTTTTTTTCTGTAAACACAATATGAGAAGTCGGAACGGGCTATAGTTTTTTATGCTTTTGGAAATGTCCACCAAAATATTAATGTTTGGCCATGTACTTGGTAAAATATTGTTCATAAACCTATCATAAGTTAGGAAAATCTTCGTATACTTGGAGAGACGAAATATATAATCTGGCATAAATAAATCTGCTTGAACTTGGCAGTTCCAGGGCTTTGTCGCTGAAGACAGCATGTTCAGATTAAATTCAACGCAAAACCCTGAGTTATAAAACGTTTTTACTGATAACGGGTTGTAGAACTTTGAAACCGGACAGTCGTGCTTGACGTCCTGATGTTCTTCATATCCATTTATGAATTTGGTAAAAGAACCATTGAGATGGTTCACATGTTCCTCAGGTGACCAGATGACTTGGGTATACTGACCTTTGGTTAAACTTTCCCCATACTCTATGCGTAGCACAGATGGTTCGAACTGCCGTAAAATAATTGGTATATAGTTAAGTGGTTTAATATCCATCTTTTGAAAGTTATTAATTACAATGAGACACTTGTTCGCAGTTAACGATTTTAACATTGGCCTTAAATCAGTTTCGGTAGGAATGAGTTTCGCAAAAGTGCGTTTTGATTCAATTATATACTCCTCTAGTCTAAATGAGTCTCGATTACGAGCTAATATCAAGTTGAATTTTGGATTCTTGCTGTCCGAAAACGAAATTGATTTAAGGAAAATTGAACTCAGGGTGAAGTTGAAAATGGTTTGTGTGGCTACCAAATCCATAATTTGAGTTATTGCCAAACCAAACCAAATCTTGTCGCAAGACATTGTATTCTTTTGTTAGTTTAACGTCTGCAATATACCGTTTCTATTGCTTACAGTTTACATTTGTCGAATATAGTCTTTTTGATAGTAAGCTTTTAATATAGTCTATTTTTTTGGTTAAACGATAACTACAGCAGTATTTTTTTTTAAATCAGCAAAAACTTGCCAGCTATGCTTTTGATACAGAGGATTGTGCTAAATATTTGCTGTAGTTTCGAAAAGAACTACTCAATATAAAACAATGGATTCCTAATGCTCGTAAGCTTACGAACTGTGGTTTAATTAGTAAAGAGCTTTATGTAAGTTGTTTTTGAGAAGAATTATGAGGTACATTTGGATGCTTAGGAAACAGGGCACCTCCTTCGTCTTGAGATCTACTTTCACAAATTAAACATATAATATAATAATTAGCGTAATGGATTTCGTGGCATTATACAACCATAAAATATTTTATAATTTTAGGTGTTCAGGTACTTTTCATAAAACTTGTATTAAAAGCAGATAATTACATAAAATAAAATGAGTAAAAAAGTTATTTGTTAATGTACGGATTACTAATTACTTGCCATAAATCCAGACAAATGTCTTTACCACAAAACCACGTTTCGGATTCTTCACTTTAAGTCAAAAACACTAGTTTTATTGTGTAAGATAATAGTTCAGGCATTTAAAAGTATAACACTGATGGTTGGCCATTCAGTTATGTCATATATCTTTTACGTTGCGTCTAAACCTATGTATTTTTAAAATAAAGCCCTGGATAAGAGAATTTCATGTTCAGTTTATTGATTTCTAACGTGTATAAATCCGTAGGTTCAAAACATTACAAATTTATTACATAAAAAAGATTTTTAGACCATAAAAGTTGTATGGCATAAAATAAATACGTTAGCAATAATACACTTTAATCGTTTCTGTCATTATATATAGCCGGAAATATAAATAAACTTGAAATCTTAAGTTGAAGTATGTTTTTTTTGTAAACCATGTATAGAAAAAGAATGTATAACAAATGAATGATATGAATATTTTTGCTATTTACGTAGAGCTCTAACGTGCTTTTTTAAAGCCAAAGTTTCTCAGATGGCACAAATATTTTGTGATTTTTTATACAAATACTTAGTTATTCCATCTTTCCAAAATTTCAAACTTTTCTTAGAGTTTTGTACAAATTTTTGTTTCAATTTCTGAAACACTTTTCGAAATTGTTATTCCAAATTTTTATTCAAGATTAGTTTTCTATTTCCTGGCATAAAATAACCGTTTCTAAAAATTGTCGTAAAATCGAGTATGAAGAGTTTAAGCTCGTTACTTGAATAAATAAAACCAGGGAATAAATCATTTAAAAACCCATTTTCTCCCGAAGATGGAAATTTATTTCATTTTATTCTGATACTATTAATATGTCTCATTATAATCATATTACTTCGGGTTATGTCGAATAAATTACCTAAAAGCATTTCGATTAATAAGTTTAACTGTTAGCATTGTCCAGTCCACAGTATTTAACAAGATAGTAGTGAAAACAATCTTTTGAGTTTCTGGAACCATAATACCTCTGCCCTCCATATAAAATCCTAACGGCTGCAATGTCTTCAATAAACGGGAATTGTACATTCTAGTCCCCTTCCTGAATTCGCCCACTCTTCTTTTCCAGTCATGAATAAGCTGCAAACTTGTGCGGGCCGACTTTATTGCATACGGCATTGTAAATGTAAAAATACTTAAAGTCATTAAAGCCATCATAGGAAATATCCAATATATACCCAGTGGAAAAAATTTCCAACCAATTAGTGTACCACTTATGGATAAAATCGCTGCAAGTATACCACCCTCAGTTGCTATAAAAATAAGCAATCCCGATGATTTCATACTTTTAACATGTACCGAATAAATAAACCTATAAAGATTAACCGCCTTGTCAATGTCAGCAACAGAAATATGTTCAATACGTTTTGCTATTTTGAGTGTAATTGCTGTAGAAATGGCCATGGCTAAAAATACAGTACGCAATGCTCTCATTACTTCCATGGTCACCAGCAATGCTAAAACCGGAAATATAAGCCATTGAGGACGCTGAAGGCAAAGCCTAATGTAATGTGTATTTATAGGAACTTTAAAATATATACGAGCAATGTAGGAATATTGATCCACGCCGTAAAGAAATACACCAATAAAATAAAACAATGGGGCAACAGCTAACACAATAACAACGAGTAACATTAGCAATCCAATGTAGTCAATCTTGTGGAAAGGATTTGGCCTAAATATTTGACTAAACTCTTGTTGAATAGACATCCAAATATTTTGTCGAGTTTTTGATCTTCTAAACTCCGAAATGAACATGTCTCCGAGTTTATAACTTAAATTACTGTATTGCATTAGCTCATCGCCGGATAAGATAAAAGCGATGTTAAGGCCGTTGCACAATATCATTGGGGCTATCACAATGAATGAAAAGAAAAAGTGGGTAATATTCACACTAGAGAAAATTGCTCTATATACAACAATATATAGTAGTGAAATCGGCCAAAGGAAGAGAGTCAGAAATGACCAAGTAAAATGGAACAGTGGTGAACTTGAAAGGTTATATGGGTAAAATGTCCATAAACGAGGTAAGGGGTTGTAGTGCAGGATGTATGGTGAATAGAATAGCAATTCAGAAAGCTTTTGATTCAATTCAAGAACTTGCATGCAAAGTAAGCTCATGATTATTTTTTGAGGATTTAACTGTGATTCTTGTAATATAAATGTAGTTTGACTTAAAGAAAATACAGTTTAAACTATTAAAGAATATTGACACTTTTGATTGACTTGGGCAACTATCGATAGCCTACAGAGCTTGTTTGAGTAGAATTTATAAAACTGATGACTGTAAACATAAATAGAAGAACCTTTTTTCCAAAGTTAACATCGCGTTCTGTTATTGTGAACGTCGTAACAGAAGTGCTACACTGATATTCGAGTAGTTCAGATTGAATTTCTCCAAATGATGGCGAAATATTTAATTTATTTTTGTATCGGCAAATACTTTATAATTTATAATGCCACAAGGTCAGCTAAAATTATACATTCTAATCGCAAAACCTCCATGAATAATATAGCAGTAAAAATTAACATCCCAGATATATTTCCTTGGTTTTTTTTGAAAATTAGTATGTACTGTATGATAAAGCTTCTTTGTAATTTAACTAATAAATTGTACTGTATTAACTCCTCATATTTGTTCCAATTTACATATACTTTCCTTTCTTAGTTTAATGACGAATGCTACAGTTTTAAAATTTGCTGACAAAATATTTGCAAAAGCGCACAGTAGCTTGGTTTTACAATTTGGAGGATATTATTGGGTTCAATAAATAAATGAAATACCGATAAATGTTATAAGTACGAAAAATATTACAACGTGGGGTAATAAAAATAGTGTGATATACAAACTTATGAATACTGACATATATTCATGTAGTTATCTACTGACATATTTTACTCCAGTTAAGTAGTTGGATCCAATTCCCAAAAAAAACACTATATTTTCAACAGCATTATTTGACTGGCCCTGTTCAGAACGGAATTTGTCTTTAATCTTTATTTCGTTTCATTTTTAATTGTATACCTTTTTTAACACATTGCCATTATGGCTTACTGCATTTATGTACAGCAGAGTGCCAGTGGTGGTACATATGCTTATCTTCAAACACCATTTTTTGTCACACCAAATATGAATAGTAATGTTATCTCACTTAAAACCCAGAAGAATGTAAAGCATGCAGCAACCTGTCCATGACAACGCATTGCTCGCATCGCTGACGTACAACTTGGAAGTGTAGAGGAAGCAAGGCAACGGGCTAGACTTGGAAACAATGTTTTGACTCAAGACTATGAAAATCAAAACGATATTTATGCTCTTTGTATGATTCCTTTGGTTGGATTTTTGATGGCGCTAACAACATTTGCAACATTCGAATATAAGGTTTGGAGTTTGATTCCTAATTACTTTGCAGTGCTAAAAACGTTTTTGTTTGAATCTAAAATTTCGCGCATAGGAAAAAGTTGTAAAACTCGAAATTATCAGTGGATTAAAGCTTTGGTAATCAAACTACGGAGTGCTAAATAGGTTGTCAGATGTATTAAATTAAAAGATGTCTCGAATTATTGTCTCAGAGTTTTCTATTCAAGCGCAAGAATTTTGGTACAGAACTTGGAGGTATTTCAAAGTAAAACAATTGGAAATAAAAAGGAGTAAACTATTGATATAGGCTAAAACGAGTAAGCATAAAGTTTCCCCACGCTTTATACCTCAATCATTTTCCAATAAATTTAAATTTCCACCAATGTTAAACTGATGTGGTTTAGTTCATTTCATTTCAAAGAATTTTGAACTAAATTATAAATTAAGTCCACATTTGTTGAAATGTCTGCCTTTGATAAGAATACTAAAGTGCCACGTGTTTAGTTATAAGAATTATAAATAAATTAAAGTTTCTATCTAGATTCGACTATCCCGAGAAACTAGAAACGGGTGACGATTCCCTCTTATCCATAAAGATTAATCAGCTACTTATTATTACATTAAAAATTATTTATTTCTAAATGACAGCATAATACGTAGAAATGTGAAGAATTTGTTAATGCTTAGCTCAAAATGTTGAGATATGTAAATCGGCCACAGCTATGCGATACGAAGAAAATATGCCAAGCCTGGATATGAAAGTTATGATTACCGAAATACCGAGCGGTAACATTAAAATTTATAGGCAACGCGATAATACGTAGCTTTTTTACTGAACACTCGTGAGCATTTTGACATGATCGGTTTGGCGAGTTTACAGGAACGATAATAAAAACGGTATTGCTTGGGATTGTAAAAGAATTCTTTAAATTTTCATATGCTTGAAATGCGAAGATACCTATCAACTTTCAAATTATTTATGGAGCAGGAGCTCTCTTTTGCTTTATCAATTTTGTGTGGGATCTGACATAATTGCGAACGTGATATCTGAGTCGAAACCCACAGACAATATGAGCCTGATTTTCCATGTCTTTTAGATATTTAAATATAAGATTCGATAATATTCCTTTTAGTCCTGACAAAACTCGCCTGAGTTTTGCGACACAGTTAAAAATATAACTCATTTCAACATTTGATTTACTGTAAGGTATTCGTTTATGTCCATTGTTGAATACTTGATGCAAATTCAAGACAGCCATGACATAATTTAATTGTGAATTTTCTATACAAGATGGATAAAATCATTATATCATATATTCTCGTGGAGATAAATTAATAACACAAATTTAGCTATTCCACAGAAACTCTGCCAATCATGAATCCATTTCGAAAGTCTAGATAAATTAAACTTATAAATTCAGTCCGCATGTATTCAATATATCTGCCAAGTTGCCAGAGCATTTCAGCACCACGATCTGAGCTACAACTTTCGCAATATATTTAAACCAAAACTTTATTTTTGATTTCAATTGAGTTGTGTCGAATATACTAAATACAGTAATACAATTTCTGATATTTCTGACCTTTTCGTGAAACTTTGTAAAACCATTTCTAATTTAAGGAAACCTCCTAGTTTCAAAGTGGTCAACAATTTACGGTTTTAGTAAGCATTTTGATTTAGCCATAAAAGCATATAGGCAATTTTACCCATAAAATTATCCAAAATGATACCACTACAAAACGAGAAAATTTTCAAAATGATCTGCTACCTCCCCTCAAATCTTCATCTGATCCCCTTAAAGTTGTCAATAAAAAATACTCAAATGTATTTTCAAAAAAGGCACAATCAAACCAAAATCCCTGAACGCATACTTTACCTTCAGTACGTTGCTTCCGTGCTGCTGCCACTTCAAGGTATTGCATGCTTCTACTGGTATCCCACAATGTACTCGTTAAGCTTTACGAACAGGATCATTTATTATTTTGCTCTTGTCGGTTTGCTAACCTGTATCTTTATTCAAGTCAGTGCTGTAAGAAAGGTATCGTCACAATGTCTTTACATTAACGGAATTATTCAAACATCAAAATACGCAATGGAAAGTTCAACTGGTTTACGTTCTTGTCTAGAAAATTCTTTGGTGAAAAAACTGGATTTCGTTTTTGCCACAGTTTTAACACCACACGTTGTACTTTATCCGTTCGTGTATGCATTCGGGTTACATTGGTTGTCTCCGTGCAAGCCATCCCTTTTAGGGTTCTTCTTATTACCTGAGTGCTATACCGACGAGGGCGGATTTTGCGGAACAAATATTTTGATAAAGGTTTTCATTTGCACTGTTAATGTTTGGATCTGGACAGCTTGCGCTTTTTGTGTGACATATTGTATATCAGGCTTTCTTGTATTCTGCGTCTTGAGCTTTGCCGACTTGTTGCAAGCGTTCGAACAAATGTTAGGAGCCGATGAGTCTGGGAATAATCTATACAAAAATGGTTTGTATTACAGAAAAATTCAAGTTCTGGGTTGCCTTTGTAATGAAGTTCAACAATCGGATGTGCTGCCAGGTATTATCGTTGCTGGAACTTTGGAGATGACAATTGGACTTACTGCATCGGTTTGGGTGGATTGGACGCCTGAAAATGCCCCTGGATTGATTTTGTTCGGAATGTGTGTACTTGATATGATTTTACTGCTTCTGATATGTTTGGGTGCGATGGCACAAACATATCAGAAATATGAATTGGTACTTGGTCGATTGAAGAAAAGAAAAATGGTAGCGACTCGCAGAGGAAAACCAATGTGGCAAATGTGGAGAGAAAGATTCTATTTGTCATGCACCCCAGTCAAGTTTAAGTTTGGGCAGCTGAACTTTATTGAAAGGCTGACACCCCTTACATGTGTACTCTTTGCAATAGAGCAGTCAGCAAGCCTTCTTCTGGTTGGCAAACAAAACCGCTGAAATGTAGATATTTATGAGTAATCGTAAAATTATTCAATTTAAGTATTACATGTAAAGGTATAATAAGACAACGTAGTGTAATACTAAGCTCTTAAAATAATAATAAGCACAAACTTTTAAATATCCACGTATGTATTGATATTCAGCGACATTAAACAGTCCAGTGTAGCAGGGGAATGTAATTTTATAAAAAAACATAACTCCAAAAAATTTCGCAGCAAAAAAAAACTTTCTGAACAGTTCCACAGCAAACAAGTATTTGGTAATACCGCTTTGAATTAAAAGTATTGAACTTTGTAGTCTGCAAATAAATGAATAGTTATAATAAACAATTTTAAAAAATTCAAACGTTTTCTGACCAATTGATTAATTTGAGGAATAACTTGGCACGTACATGCTTGACTTTGATGTTCAATATTTTAAGCTGAAAGTATTTAAACATTGATGATTACCATATCAAGCGATTTTGGTGTTACATTATATAACAGTTTCTGAATATATCAGTAACTCATTCATTAGTGTTTACTTATACAAGTCTGAATTAGAGAAAATGGATTAGGTTTACATGATTGAGTGGCAAACCCGTGTAGAAACGGCAACTACTACTAACGTATGAAGCCTACCAAATCCACGCAATAGTACAATAGGATGGTTAACAGATTGAAACATGTGCGTAAGTTGAGACGCTGAGTCCTAATCTAAGCGAGGTTTTTAATTTGACTTCTTGATGCAACCCAGTTGTTTTCTAGCAATTAAGGAACTATGATTCGGGAACCCCTAACAATGAGCAACACATGACGAATCCACAAGTTTGCATTGGCGTTTGCTACGTATAGTTTATCTTGTCACTAACTCGTATATACAGTTACTTCGTCAGCCCCTGAAGAAATTTTTTAATAAAAACTTGGATTAATTGAGTATTGACGCAATAGTTCTGATTTAATTTACACAAGTACGACTCCAAACTCCAAAAAAGCTTAAGCCCTCTCCCGTATGCCAACAAAAGAGCAACATAATATACCTCAGAAATGTGTTAAAAAATTCTTACATGAAGCTTTTAACTAATTATACTAGATCACATAAGCATGTGAGTTGTATTAAAAATACCTGAAACTACAATACTTTTACATAAACAATTTTACTAATTAAATTTTCCCACTTACTTCAGAGCAAACAGAAGCATCTCAGATATTAGTTCTTCAAGCTGTTCAATATTAAAATCACATCACGTTAACATGCGACCACTTGAATAAATTCTTTTCAATTGCGTTGTTATTTCAGCAACAACGATGAGTATAAAACATAATTCCCCAGTTCCCGAAACTAAAGTAAATAACATATGTCTGCTCGACTACTTTGACTATTGCTTGAAGTAAACTTTTAAACTTACCAAGGAGCTTTTTAATATATATATTTTTAAATATCGTAAACGATTAATGTACTTAGCACGACAATGAATAAGGCGACAATTCTGTGTGGCTTTGCAATAACCCAAATTTTAGGCATAGGAGCCACGAAAAATATGTTTAACTATAAAATTAATTCAATCCTTCTAAAATCGCTTTCAGTATTGGATACTAAGAATCCTAAATTTGACATACGTTTCGCCAACGGAGGAAAATTCTATTCCGGAAAGTATATCAAAGAGTCAAGACGTAATATTAACGAAGTGTTTCCTTCGGTTACGAATTTAGAGTCAATGTTCAAAACGTTATCTGTAGACAAGTGTCTTATTGTAATTAACAACTTTAAAAATACAGATATTCACCCAATGGGCTACATACCAATTATGCTACGACAATTTGAGCCATCTATAGTTCACACAGAGTATGTCACCTTGTTCGAAAAAGGCGAACAAACCGAAGTCATATGGACACCCAAAGAATATGTTAAAAATCTTAATGGCTCTTTTGTGAAATTCATAGACGACCACACCAAAAATCAGGACGTTACGCATAACTGTCCGATTTCAAAGTTTTACAACCCATTGTTAATCAACATCATGGATTATTATTATAACTCAGGGTTTTGCGTGGAGCTTGATTTGAACATGTTCTCTTCAGCATCAAAACCATGGAACTGTCAAGTTCAAGCAGAATTATTTATGCCAGAATATATCTTTGTATTGTCAAAATATACTAAAATATTCCTGAGTTCTGATGAATACTTTTCTTCTAGAATGCCAAAATTGTTGCCTAATATTAACATTTTAGTGCACTCAAAAAAGAGTATAAAAGACTTCAATACCTTTAGACTCCTTGTATGGTATATACAACCAGTCTTAGAGTTCTTCAATCTTTATGAGTCACCACTGGGTAACACTAATGTTCTTCTTACGAGTTACGTGTCATGCAAAAGAAGCTCTTTGAAAGAAATTGCAGTAAACTTGTGTAACGTTCAGAGTATTCATTTCATTAGAACTTGCCTAAGATGCAAGGATGGTCTTCAATCCTCTTCTGTTGATATCAACAGTCTTACAATTAGAAGCATCTTATTGTTTGATAAAATCCGAAGCTTAGAAGGGTTCCCAGCGAGAATCAAGGGCGATGGCTATTCGACTACCGTCGGAAAACTCCCACAGCTTGTTGAGCATTTTTGGAAAACAGAATCAACAGCTATCAAGAAACCTCTTTCAAATCTTTTTCAAGTTACAGCTAAATACTCGGACAACCTAAAAGCGCTCGCTTTTGGCTACGCATCTCTATATTCAAATCTTCTTGGAAATACATCTCTAGAAAAACATGAGTGGGTTATAAAATATGACAACGGAGAATCGAAGCTAGTGATCCGACGTTTGGGACGAATATCTGATTTTCCATTTTCAGGACATCCTGGATTTTTTCAAATTGAAAACAAATTCGAAGCCTTGAGATTTATTAGCTGCGGATATAAAGGATTGCAGAGATTTCCACTACTTAAATTTATTTCAGTTTTTGAGAGTGGTGTTTGGAAATGGATTGCTTTCACAACTATCATCCTGTTATTTTGTATTTTGAATTTACCTGGAAGAACCTGGAATGTTGTATGCGGCTATAGTGTGATGTGCTTGTTTAAACTTATTCTTGAACAAGGGGATCCATTTCCAACGAGATTGACGAACATTACCCGGTTTCGGTTCATTATTTGCGGTACACTACTAGCTGGTGTGGTGATTAGCAATGCATTTAAGAGTACAAATTGTTTATAACATCGTGATGCCCCGACGCAAGATTTCGTACAAACTAATTGATGAGCTCGTTCAAGACAATTTTACAGTGTACACTAGAATTACTGAATTTACTTTCGAGACATATGGACTTATAAATGCAAACATTTCACAGATCAAACCTTATTCGGCAGTTGATACGCTTTCATTTAACGTTACCTACAAGGGTTACAATATACTTAGAGCAAAATCAGAACTTAATCAGATGATGAATGTTGAATTTCCACCGGGAAACTACTCTTTATCTGAAAACATTAAAGCCTTTCAAAAAGCTTTTAGAAATGTTCGAGGTAACGAATATTTATTTCGTCTATTATGGAAACCTATAGAGTTTTTAGTGCCTCTTATACGAGTTGGTATATTAACTAAGAAAGCCTTACACAAATTATCGTGGAAAACATATTTGAGTACATATTTTTGGGGAAAACAAAAGCAATTCATTTTGGATGATTTACAAAAGTGTAAGAAAACAAGTTGGATTTTACCAGAATACATGGCACACAAATTTTCTAAAATACTTAGAAGACAAGGTTTGCATTCGGATGTTGGTGTTAATGCACATACAAACCCTCGTGTTGTCTTCGAGTACGAGGGTTTGGTAACAGTAGTATTTTTAGAAAGAGCTTCTTTGTTGAAACACAGTGGATTATTTGAGTGGTGGCAGAATTTTATAAATAGAACCGACATACAAACAAAAAACACCAGTGAGCCACCAAAACCGCCAAATATGTCAGGAAATATTCAGTTACTATTCATTTTGCTACTAGGTGGTTTATCAGTTGGAGGGACTTGTTTTGCAATAGAGTTGAGATCATTGTTTTTCAGATATTTAAAAATATGGTTATATTTTTGCTACTATTCTCTTCATAGAGCGATACATATTTTGTTTGAAAAAGTTGTATAAGTTATAAAACATATCTGACACACAAACATAATAAACACATTACTGAACCCAAACTTAAATGCTAGCTAAGCGAACACAATTTAAGAAGCCAAAAGCAATATTGGTAAGCAGGGAAAAAGCGAAAATTTAAAAAGTGATAAAATCAAAGTATAATTTATTTCATGTTTATTCCATCTTGCTGTTATAAAACCATACGTTTGTCTAAACCTTTGTTTGTGTACTCGATATGATTTTTCTTCTTCTTGGATGCTTATGTGCGATGGGGCAAACAGAGTATCAATATGATTTGCTTCTTAGTCAAATGGCAAAAAGGAATCAAAACTGTTTCGTTTCGTAGTAAAAAACGAATGTGGCAAAAGTAGAGAAATGCTTCTATTTGTCATATGCGCCAGTCAAGTTTAACTTTAGACAGCTATACTGTTTAGAATAGCTTACTTCCCCTTACATGCGTACTCTTTGTACTAGAGCAGAAGGGAAGCTTTCTTCTGGTCGCCAAACAAAACCGCTAAAATCCAAGAAATGAGTAATCGTAAAAATATTCAAAGTAAATATTACACAAGTATATGTTAAATATAAAAAAGTTGCGTAGTAATAATTCATTTAAAATATTTAGAAACAAACATTCACATGCACAAATATTACAAACATGTGGATATTTGTCGATATTTTACAGTTAAATAGTTTTATCGAATTCCTCCAAAATTATGCCTTCAAAAATTGGAACAGTTCTACAGCAAACAAGTTTTTGGTAATACCGCTTTCAATTAAAACTCTTAAACTTTCCAATATTCAAATAAATATCTAGTAAATAAACAATTAAGAAGAGTTCAGAAATTTTCTGACCTTTTGTGGCCTGGCCAGGAAGTGATACTTCTAGTTTGGGTTTGACCTCAGAGAGTACCAAAGATTTTGCTTAGAAAGGTATGCATTATGTGCCGATCCCGTTTGCACATAGCAAACCTAGAAGCTTACGTTAAAAACTTATGCTTCATATTATTTCAAATATCGTGTCGCTAAACTTATTTAAACAATAAATACTTTAGTAAGCAAGCACATGAAAAACTGTTTTTACGTAAAAAAACTATGATTAGTTGAATATTAACACAACAGAGCAGGTTTAATATACACAAGTAAGACTCCAAAGAACGGTCTTGGAGTCTTACTAATAAGCAACATAATGTACCTCAAAATCTGTATTTAAAATCTTAGATAGAGCTCTAAACTAATTAAATCATGGGCCATAAAGCCTAAAGTTTTATTAAAAGTACCTCACGACATATTTTTACACAAATAAATAATTAATTACACACTCCGATGGCTCTTTATTACCAATTTAATTAGCACTAATGGTTAAGTTGATAAACTCAAAAATAGAAAACAGTTGGCTCGTAAGCTATGTGCAGATGACAAAAGTTCCTCACAAATATTACAAAAAAACTTTATCATCTTTTACTGCTACAACCATCCGTAATTATACAAGCATTTTTATGTTATCTTATTTGCGTTGTTATTTCCACAACAACAAATAAAAGACTAGAACACGAATTCCCTGTTTCCAAACCTAAAGTAGACGACATTTTCCTGCTGAGGTCTGCTCATTTTATTTAGTTCTGGTTCAGCTATTGCTTTAATAGAACTATAAACTTAAAGGATTTGTAGTTTTTAAAACCTTGATTGAAAACGGTAAATAAACACCAGAAGACAATGGCCAAAGTCAACGTAATTTTAGCCTTTGTAATAACTCAAGTTATATGCATAGGAGCCACACGAACAGTTTTCAACTACTCACTTAATTCTATTTTACTAAAATCAGCTTCAGGCTTAGATAGTAACAATTCAAATTTCAAATTGCGTTTGGCCAACGGGGACAAAATCTATTTCGGGAAGTATATCAATGCGTTTAAGCGAACTATGTTCAAAGGTTCACCCTCCGTAACTAATCTAAAACCACTACTCCAAGCATTATCTGCAGACAAATGTCTCATTGTAATTAACAACTATCAAGGTAGCGACATTCGTCCAATGGGCTTCATACCAGTTATACTACGACAATTTGAACCAGCAATAGTTCGCACAACGTATGCCACACCGTTTAAAAAAGGCGGACAAATTGAACTCATCTGGACTCCCAAGGAATATGTACACAACCTCAATGGATCTACTAGCACATCCAAAGACGACTCCAATGAGTATCATGAAGTCAAGCACAATTGTCCGATTTCAAAGTTCTACAACCCATTTTTGGTCAACATCAAAGATATTTATTTTAATTCAGGATTCTGCGTTGAGTTTAATCCGAACATGTTCTCTTCAACGTCAAAGCCATGGAACTGCCAAGTTCAAACAGAATTATTCATGCCAGAACATATATTTCGTTTGTCGAAATACACTAAGATTTTCCTGACTTTCGATAAACCCATACGTACCACATTGCCAATATTGTGGCCCAAGATCAACATTTTAGTAGACTCGAAAAAGAGCATGAAAAACTTTAATTCATTGCGACTTCTTGTATGGTATTTACAACCAGCCTACAAGTTTTTTAATCGATATGAGACATCCTTAGCCAACACGAACATTCTCCTAACAACTTACGTTTCGTGCAAACGAAGCTCTTTCAAAGCAATTGCAATACGCTTTTGTCACGTTCAATGGATTCGACTCATTAGAGCTTGCCTAGTACCTAAGCTTCATTTTAAATCCTTCCTTGTTAATTCCAACAGTCTAGCAATTAGAAACATTTTATTGCTTGATAAAATCCGAAGCCTTGAACCTTTTCCAGTAGCAATCCAACGAGAAGTCTTTTACACAACTGGCTTAAACCTTCCGCAGTTTGTTGAATATTTTTGGAAAACAGAAGCAAAAGCCTTGAAAAATCCGCTTTCGAATCTTTTTCGACTAACATCAAAATATACTGACAATGTCAAAACCCTTGCTTTCGGCTACGCATCCCTATATTCAAACCTTCTTGGAAATACATCTCTAGAAAAACCCGAGTGGGTTATAAAATATAACAATGGAAAGTCCAAACTTATAATCCAACGTTTGGGTCAAATATTTGACTTTCCTTTCACGGGAAACCCTGGATTTTTTCAAATTGAAAACATATTCGAAGCATTACGATTTATAAGCTGCGGTTATAAAGGATTAGAAGGTTTTCCACTAATCAAATTTGTTTCAGTTTTTGAGAGTGGTGTATGGAAATGGATAGCAGTTACAACCATTATCCTACTAATTTCTATTGTGAATTTGACAGGAAGAACACGGAATGTTGTAAACAGCCATAGTTTGTTGTGTTTGTTTAAAGTTGTATTGGAACAGGGGGATCCATTTCCAATGAGGTTGACTAGCACGGGTAGATTCCGCTTCATAATTTGCGGCACTCTACTATCTGGTGTAGTTATTAGCAATGCATTTAAGAGTACCAATGTATACAACATAGTGAAACCACGTCTTAGGATTTCATATAAAAACATTAACGAGCTTGTCCAACACAATTTTACAATGTACACCAGAATCACAGAGTTTACTTTTAATTCATTCGGACTTATACAGACAAACATTTCACAGATTGAACCGCATGCGGGGCTGTTGATACCCATACATTTAACATTACCTACAATGGTTACAATATATTAAGAGCAAAATCTGAAATTAGTCTGTGGATGAATGTAGAAATTCCATCGGGAAACTATTCTTTGGCTGAAAAAGTTAAAGCCCTTCAAACAGTATTTAGTACTGTTCGAGGTAGCAGATATTTATTTCGTCCACTATGGGAACCTCTGGAGTATTTAGCACCTCTTGAGCGGGTTGGTATATTAACTAAAAAGGCATTAAGACGTTTATCATGGAAAACATATTTCAGTACATATTTTTGGGGAAAACAAAACCAATTCATTTTGGAAGATTTACAAAAGTGTAAGAAAACAAGTTGGATTTTGCCAGAGTATATGGCACACAAATTTTCTAAAATACTTCGAAAACAAGGTTTGCATTCGGATGTTGGTGTTAATGCACATACAAACCCTCATATTAGTTTCGAGTATGAGGGTTTGGTACCAGCAGCACTTTTAGAGAGAGCTTCTCTGTTGCAACATAGTGGATTATTTGAGTGGTGGCAGAATTTTATAAATAGAACCGACTTACAAACAGTAAACACTAATGATCCACCAAAACCACCAAATATGTCAGGAAATATTCAGTTACTATTTATTTTGCTGTTAGGTGGTTTATCAGCTGCAGGAATTTGTCTAGCGATAGAGTTGAGATCATTGTTTTTCGGATATTTGAAAATAGGGATATATTTTTGTCATTATAATATTTGTAGGGCGGTACATATATTCAGAGTTTGTTTAAAAAAATTGTGTAAGTTATTAAACATTTGTAAAGAAAATTTATAATGTGATATTCGGAAGGATATGCACTTATAATCGTCAGAAGGAAGAAACGTGATTCAGTCATTTTATGACGCTACCATCAGTTAATATGCGATGCATGAATTACGAACGAGCATGATGATGCAATTAGAAATACTACATATAACATCTACTAGGTCCTTCTTTGAAAGTTTTATTAGCAATCATAAAAAGCAATTCAAGGTAGTTAAACGATTATATTAGTTAGCGTAAACAAGAAATATCATATTTGTGTATTAGTGCTTGCCTAGTCCTGTTTGTTTACTTTACATTAAAATTTGTTTATTGTGCATAAAAAAGTGTACACTCTACAAGTATGAAAAATTTTGGTCGTGCAATTTTAATTGCGTAAAATCACCACCAACTGTATCTATACAACTAAAACTAATAAATTCAACAGTACCAATAACAAAGCACGTCATGTTGATTGTGGATTCATCTGATTACATTTTGGACTTAAACGAATAACCTTGATAAGTATGCAGGTAAAAATGTGGTTTAAAACGAAAGGTATTTTACCTTAGACAAAACACTAATAATGACTGACATGATTTTACCTTTACGATAAACAGCTAGAAGTTAAACTGCAGTTAAAGGTATTTTGCTTGCTTGTAAATTCATTTTGAACTGAAAATCCAAAATGTGTCCTTAATAATTTATTTCATGATTATTTTATTCTAACACTTATACTAGAAATAGTTTTTTAACAAGTTCATTTTGCCCGAAAAGCTCATTCCAGTGAATTGATACTATTCCGCAGTAATATTGGTCAATATTCCAGGGAAATATTCAAGCAATATTCTACTCACGTTGCTTGTACTGAAGTATCAAAATGGTAATTTTTGAAATATAAATATTCTAAATTTTGCAGGATTATTTTCGCGCATATAACAGCGACGTGATATCATATGACTTCTATGCCAGTGACGTAGCCGATAACATATGGAAAGATATTTTGTTTGATGATTTCAGATAGAGAGGCAATGACTTTAAAAACCTAACCAATTTATTGGTAGTCCAAGAAATCATCAATGATTTGAAGCATATATTAAATAGTTTTTTATATTAAGTTCGCAGATGTAAGATTCAGCAAGTACCGTGTATGTTTATTGTACTATTCTTAAACTTATGTGTTCCAATAATTATGTTCAGAAAATACACTTAATACATCCATCAAGATTTTACCTAAGTATATTAAACATTAAACAAATCATGTTTTTGAAATTTTTATTGCACATTAAATCAAAGTGCATAAAGTAAACTAGAAACGGAACTTTGGTTATATTATGAGGTGTGTCATTAAACTTATTTATTCTTACATTCCGTTTAATACATGCCGATTAGTTATGGATCAACCTAAGAGACTACCTTTAAAACAACAATAACAAATTGACCGCATTATTTAAAATATCATCAGAAATTCGTAAACCCAAATTAGGCTCACATAGACCATACGGTCCTTCATCTAAACCAAAAGGTGGACAAGCGTTGAGCAGCTTCTTGTCATACTTTTTCCGCAAGTGTAGTTTCCAAAAGTGTAGAAAGTTGACAGCATGGTTGTAAGGAGACCCAGCCATATACGTAACAACCAAAGCCACACTAAAGCATATAAACGAAAGAGCTGGTAGTGAGAGATATGTTACGGTGGGTAGTACCGAATACAGTTTTATCATTCCAGTCGTAGTCACAGAGCACAATAGTATTCCCACACAAACAAGAACCTGGGACCAGATGGCTATATATTCGTTTTCCATATTAAAGAGCAAACGCGATATTTGATATCGCTTGAAGCATTTCTGAAACTTCAGTGAGAGTAGAGCTCCTTCGATTTGCGGTATTTCATGAATGTCAACGTGCAAAATAAGACTACCAGTGTAGAATCCCATCATCTCTAGAAATGAGAATAAGAAAAGAAATGTTGACAGTATGTACCACGCCTGTAAGCCAATCCCGTAAGCGTAAATTACGCAACAAGCTTCTTTTGCCCAATAACTACTTCCCAGCAATAACTGTAGTGGATCGAAACTTCCTGTGATTGGTGTATAAGCTAATCCGAGAACGTATAAAACCACTGACAAGGAGAAACCGTACACGAATAACTCTTTTGTTGAAACATTTTTCGCTTTACGATGTGATAGCCTGAGGAAATTTTCTTTAGTAAGCTTGTAACACTGGGTAATCACGTATTGAATTATATCCCTTTTGAATATCACGATATACAGGTTGTTATTATATGTAAGTAAAATTGCAAACAGCAAACCATAATAGAGCACATAGACTATGTAGTTATTTGCCTGAGAGTCCCAGTGAGATAGGAACCAAACAAGAATGATCAAACTGGTTGGTAAGCCAATTACACTGAGAAGCATTCCAAACCAACGCAAGTTGCGTTGCAGCGGTTTCTTATATAGTGGATGAGAAACTAAAGCAAATGTTTCATTGTTTGCGTAATAAGGGGGTGGTATTACGCATTGAAAAACATTGTGAACTTTGAATGCAGCTTGTGTTAATGACATTTTGAATGCTAGAACCTGTTTCTTAAAGTTTCCAGAAACTTATGTTCAGCCTTAACAAGAACTTAAGGTTGTTAGAGCTTCGAGCAGAATGACACTAAAACGCTTTCTTTGGAAAGCCAGAGAACTTTCGCATAAGTAAACGTATTTGGAGCATTTTTTCTCTAATGTGGCCAGATCATTAATGTGTCCGGACTCGAAAATATTCAATATTTCATGAATCTTTATTTCCATATGCCTTGTAAACTGATAAAAAGCTCCAAATACTTTAAGCTTTTTTGCCAGGTATGGAAAAAACAGCAAAAAAAGTCGCTTAAATTACTTTACCGTTTGCTTGTATATCATTTAAGCAGTCCTCGAGTGTTCCATCAGGCTATATTATAAATAAGATAAAGCTTTTAGGACAGTCGTTTGGATCGGTTGATAATGTTGTTTTGCAGAAATGTTTATCGCTACGTTTTAATAACTCGTAGTTCCTATTGGAGATAAAGTGATAATATAGCGTTGCCAAGTAAGGTGTTTGTGGTATTCTTAAACTCTTGAGGTTTAATGTGAAAAATAGTTTATTATACTTTTATCAAGATTTCTAGCCAACTACGCTAATGAGTTTCAGTTTAATTGCCTTCATTTTGCCGCAAAGTAATCCTTGACGGGAATTGGTTAATAGGTTTATTTTCCATCATAGCTAATATCTAAAAATATGGTTTTGAAAGTACGTGTCGGTTATTCCTTTATTCGTATTCCATTAATTGTTGTAAAATTGATAGTCTTTCTTTCCAACGCCAAAACAGCCAAATAAAGATAGTTTGAGATTGATTACCAGTTATTATTATTTTATTTATTTTCACGAATTTCCATACGAATATACTTAACTTAGGTTGACTGTAGAAATCAAGCCACAAATATCAATATGAGTTTTCCAAAATTCTTAGTTTGATTTCTATAGTTAAATTCTTTCCGAAAAATATTACAAAAACCATACAAACTTGCAGATAAAGATATAAAATAAAAAAATATTTAAAAACAAAAATTATCAAAAATGTCTATCAACTCCTTTAAATCATGAGCTACGGAATGATACTTTTGTTGCTACATGATTTACGTTTATACCATATCTTGTAAGTTTTATACTAATGATGACTTACAGTTCAAGTAAAGCCGTTGGCACAACCGAAAAATCTATTAAAATCTTAGCGTACCATCTAACATCGGGCCCGCTGAGGATGGCTCGAGAGTAATAATCAATTATATGTTTGGCAGTTTTACATTTTCTTTCGATAACCAGAGATATTCAATGTAATAATCAAGTTATTTATGTGTATGTGCATAATCCATATACTGATGGTTTTAAATATAGAAGTTTTTTAATTCAAGCATGTACTTTTGACACTTCTGATCAGATATTTGAATAAAAGAGTATACAATGCCTGAATTTTTTTTTCCAATATCTGCTACATTTAATCTTGCAACTCATGCCCAAATTTAACCGTATTTAAAGTTTATTAATTTGGACTGTAATTTTACTTAAAGATTTTAATCGTTTCATCTATAGTTATTTTGCATATATAGTTTTCCTGAATAGTATCAAACCTACATCACATGTATCCGGTTACAGAAAACAATGTTAAACAAGTCAATATATTAACCCTTAATGTGACTTGGGAATTAAAAACTTTTAAGCCATTCCTACATAGAATAATGACGCATGATGGCGTTTGAAAATAACTAAAAAATCATCGTTTATACCTAAACCATAATGAAATAAATCTTTGCTGTCGGTAATGTGTAATCGATTTTGTTTAAACACGTGACGTCCCGAATATATGAGCTTGCATCACGTTTTTGGGTCATATAATTATATATATTTTATGGCCTCCTTGTTGTAAGTGTTGCAACAAAAGTACCATAAAACATGACGTTCTTACAAAATGTTGAGTTGGAAAAGACTACGGCTAATATATTATATACCTTTGAAGTAGTTCTGGTTTAATTTGCGAAAGTAGTTATCTAGATCTTAGATACGCTCAGAATCAAGCTTTAAATAATAACCAAATGCACCTTAAATTTGCACAAAACACGTTGCATCAAGCACTTTACCAATTAAATCATGTCAAGTAAACCTTTAAAGACTCCATAGTCACCTCCTCAATAAGACTAATTATAAAACACGACTCCGACGTTTCCAAGACTAAAACATGGGGCATTTTTTCGTTTTTTGTGAATTTACGAGTAAAATATGTTTTGGAAATATAACGAGCGTTTGATCAAATATTTAATTGTAGCTTAGAGTGAGCATTAACCCAAATTATAAGCATAGAAGCCATGTACACCATATTTATCTACACAATTAATTCAATGCTTCTCAAATCTCGTTCAGTTCACTTAAATGAAGTCCAATTCTAAAAACCCGTGGCGTTTATATCAATCTCGAAGAGTATATGTATCAATGCGTATGCACTAATAATTAGTGGCCAATAACTTTATATTTGGTTATGAGCTTCGGTCCAACAATTTGACATTTTTTTCAATTTCGCAAAAGGTCTGTAGCGAAGCCTTCAAATCGGGATGTACAAATAGTGGATAAACAGGCTGAAACTTGAATTAGGTGGGCACTGTGAGACGCTACATTTGAATATAAGTGAATATTTTAGATTGATCTTTTGCTACCTCAGGGGGTTATCCTGCTTGTAAATCAAGTCCAGCATTGTTGGACTAGCCCCTATCTCTTTTAAGCAAATAACAAGTCATGCTGATTATAGTTTACACTTAGAATTTTGGCTTCGTGTCATTTCGCAATATACTATTTCGTATTAAGTATATTGCGTCGTTTCACGTTTAATAAAACGTTTCATCGAAAGTACCTTAACTGTGTTACGTGGAAACTTGATTAATTGAATAAAATCACGACATCGCTGGTTACATACTTAAGACAATACATATCCACGCCATCTCGATCTCGTGAAATAACATCAAATATAATGTAGTAGTAAACTTTTTAGATAAAGCACTCAACTAATTAAATTAGATCATATAAGGTATATGAGCCCTAATAGCTCTTATAGTTGCATTTTTGTTCCTACAACAATTTTGAATTTTTAACATACAACGCCCATTTTCATATATTTTCGTAATATTTGCACACAAATTCGATATAAAAAATATTAAACAATTCTAAGTCTCGGCTATTTAGGACTTTTCTATTTTAAAGTGAGACATTCCTCACATTCTAATCGACTTTCAAAACTGTCAGTAGAAAAATATCTTCCACAGGACTCAAATATTGATATTACCATGGTAAATTCCTTTCTCGAATGTGCAATTAACGTCATAAACTATCCTGGTCTAGATATCGATTTTGATTTTGTAAATCAGCCCATTGTACTATTACGTTATTTCCCGATTTCGAATCCATACATAGCTTACATCTATCCAATCGAGCTTAAAGCGATAAATGATGAGCCAAAACTGGTAAATTGGAGACTAGACGTACTCATGGCGCGGATAAAAGGCGAAGGAACAATATTCATTAAAAACAAATCTATACCATACGACGAGAATCTCTACGGACATAGAACAATTTACACAAAACTTGGAAAACAAATATATTGGGCTACTACGTAGTAACCACTACCGCCAGTCTATTAAAAACACGAAATGTGAAGCAAGATTATATCTTCATCCACCAAACGTAAATGCAGCCATGGAATACTACTACACTCATCGTCATCTTGGAGTACTCTTAAAAGATCCATTTTGGTTATACGAAGAACTATATTTTGCATTTAAGTACGATTTACAAGTTTAGAACTACCGGCCGAAAGTTTCCTTACTAATTTGTCATAAGAATGTAGGTTCGAGCTGTTCTCAGCACCATCACAAAATCAACTGGATATCAACAGTACTCTATTATAGTATTAAAGTCAATTTAGTAGATTTTTTGTTGGTTCTTTACACCACACAAGTAGGCCGACTGCTAACACTATTTTGTCCATATTGTGATCCCTGTAATCCTTATAGATTGAAAAAGCTTGATACAGTTACATTTCTAAACTCTAAAGATGTGTTTGCTTACATTGGGGACACTCCATTTGCAAAATCGTTTTCTCATACTTTAAACTTAGAGATAAACTTCCGTGTGTTTCAATACATTACTTTAGACAAAGTCAATTATCGAAACAAAATTTCTGTTTTGCAAGAAATACAAAAATTTCCAGTCGAATTTGCCGATGAGATGTCATATTTAGTACACGTTTTGGCCATTTCATACCTATTCCCGGAAAACATCACTATTCGTTTTCATCAAGGTGTAGATGAGTCGATGAACACTTGGCAGAACATTAAAATAGATACATGTCCAGGATCAAATCAGATTTTCTACCATCCAAAGCTCCGACCTTTGGTTTCCAAGGAAACACGTTTACATCACAACGAGTACCAACAAATCGGATTAGTATTTCAAAGGAAACAACTTCGATTTGTTAGTTGTCATAAAATACAACCTCACTGGGTGCACAAATTAAGGGAACTTGTGATAGTTTTCGATATTTATACCTGGTTACTAATTTTAGTCGTTTGGTTAGTAACATGTCATATAACGACATTAATAGATAATACAAATCAAAAGAAACTTTCTCGGAAAATATTTACGTTTTGGAATACAAGTTACCAGCTAATCGCTGTTATGCTAGATCAAGACTCTAAATTATATCAGTGCGAACATCTGCGAAAAAAGCCTTCGTTTAGATTTGTCTTTGCAATTATTCCATTTGCATTTTTGTTGCTTAGTAACCACTACAAAGGAGATAATATCACTAGACTTACACTAGAAGCGGATTTGGTGCCATTTGATACATTCGAGAGTTTGACCAATAACCAGTTTAAAACTCTTACTCGTCGTTATCTTTTCCCGGAGTCTACTTACGCCTATTTAAAGGCTTTGCTACAAATGACAAACGAAACGTTTTCGAAAAACCGTCATGAGAACTACCCAATCGTTTCTGAACTTTTGCATGCCATAAACTCCAGATGGGTGAGATTCAAATGGAAAAGCTTAAACAAGTTAAGAAGTAAAGTGCCAAATAAAACGTGGACGTATTTGGAAAACTCTGAAATGCTCCCGGCATGGAATAGAAGTGATGGTTCGACAGGGTGGAGTGAAACTACAACTGAAATTCTAAAATTTCACATGCAAAAGTGCAACAAGTCTGCTGTAATTGTTTCTGGCGAGACTGCAAATCGATTGTACAACACTTTGAAAATCAAATATAGGCCAGTGTTCCTTGGAAAATATGTTATTAACGAAAATTTGGTTGGTTACAAGTATCGGGGATATTTTCCAGAAGCGGTTTTGTCCAGGCCGAAGTATTACTTTGAGAGTGGGATTCAAAATTGGTGGCAAAGCTTTTTAAAGTGGTCTATAACTCTTAAAACGACAGCAGAGGAAAGCAGACAAAGAGAGGAAAATTTTGAAGATAGTAGTGCATCAGAAGAAGGGAGTAACACGAAAAGTCATATATATACTCTTGGTGTCATACCTGAGACTGGATTATTAATGGCACTGATGATCTTTGCAATTTTTGAATTTAACATTTTCACTTCAGTTTGCAGTTGCGTTGCAGTTGTTGTAAGAAATCTTTTGGTATCGACTAAAGTTTCAAGTATCGATCAAAGGAATAAAATATTTGTAAATCAGAGGACCAAAGATGTCAAAGGACCTTATTCCATTTACAATTTTTCTGGGCTAAATGTCCGTCAGTTACGAATCATATATCAATCGAAAGCTCTCATCGAGTACTACAACTTTGTTACAGGACACAAGTCGCAAACTCGTTGCGCAAGGTCACTTTTTGGGCTTTGAAGGTAGCCAAAAATAGCATGGCTTTTAAATGGTCAAAAATGTATTTTGCTATATCTCTATTGATTTCCAACCGATAATTACGAGTTATTTATCAAACGAATCGTCATAAACTCTCCATTGATAAATAATCAAAACAGAGCACTAGTTTGAATGTGCATGAACTATAAGAACAATTATGTTCACTATAAATATGGCTTGCCAGAGTCATCATATTTGGGTAACCATTGCAACAAATGTGACCATGATTTAGAACGTACATGATTTGGAGCTCTCTAAAACGCCTGTAATACTTACATATAACAATTGATGCCATATAACCAAGTCGACTAACTTCATTCCAAAAAAGCATTAATATTGTGTATGAAGTCTTATATTTTAAATACTTTTTCAAGCTTTAGTTGTAGCACAAAAGTAACGACTTCGACATTAATTTGATTAAAATCATTGTTTACCTAAATATGCTATTTCATTGACACAGAAATGAGCATTACAGAATCGCATTTGTATTATTTTTGGAATACGTGTGTTAATGTGACAATATTTTTCAGGTACGCCTGAACCTTAGTCAGTATACTTCGAAGATTACCAGTAACAAAGAAAAAACAAGATTCTAACTAGTTAAACATAGTAACGTTTTGTAACAACAGTTGGGTTGTTACAAATACAACTTGATTGAACACTTGATCAGTCTAGGCCCAAATGTCTATATAGATAACTAAAATCTGTATAGACACTTCGGCCTAGACTGTTGACATGACTTTGTAACACTTTAATAATGCACATGCCAACTAAAGCTTTGTTTTGATTGTTTATTTAAGAGGAATTCATCACGACTTAGTTATATGGCTTCAGTTATGTTATATGTAAGTATTACAGGTGTTTTAGTGAGCTCCAAATCATGTACGTTCTGAAACATGGTCACATTTGTTGCGATGTAATACAAATATGATGTGTATTGCAAGCCATATTTATAGTGAACATAATTGTTCTTATAGTTCATGTACATTCAAACTAGTGCTCTGTTTTGATTATTTAACGATAAAGAGTTTATGACGATTCGTTTGATATATAACTCGTAATTATCGGTTGGAAATCAATAGAGATATAGCAAAATACATTTTTGACCATTTAAAAGCCATGCTATTTTTGGCTACCTTCAAAGCCCAAAAAGTGACCTTGCGCAACGAGTTAGCGACTTGTGTCCTGTAACAAAGTTGTAGTACTCGATGAGAGCTTTCGATTGATATATGATTCGTAACTGACGGACATTTAGCCCAGAAGACCCCTTGTAAATGGAATAAGGTCCTTTCCAGCCTACTACAATAGATTTGTGATTGTCCTAAATGCTTGTAAAATTATAAAGAATTTTTGGCAGAACACTTGAAATTCGAAAAGAGTTGTAAGGAACAAGAAGTGAATCATGATGAGCAATATTTGATGAACGAGTTAAAAGCAAACCTTAAAATATAATTTCAACTACAACATTTCTGTTAAATTGTTTTAGGAGTTATGGCTATTTTAACGGGAAAATTAAGTTGTATGACGTACAAAACGGATTGATACCAATTATAACGATAACTAAGCACAAAAAAATTCCACGAAGAATTCAAAACCAACAAATATTAGTTTTTGGTAGATTTTTTTGGCAAATTGAAAAAGTTAATTGATATCATTTGATGACTAAAACATGCCGAAACTCATGTGGTGTATTAATTAAGACTACAATACATCATTAAATCAAATACAAGAACTAAATTTCAAATGAAATAAAAACTTTTTTATTTTACAATTCTTTCATTATCATTTTTTCTCAACTTTCCAATAAAAAGAAGGCTTTTTTTATCATGTCAATTTTACAAAAATTACCACTAAACAATAAATCGATTTAGTTCAAACAAGACAACTAAACCGTTATACAGATTCCATTGAACTAGAATCCATAGCATTGTTAGCTTCATTATATCTAAAATTGAAACTTTGCATTGTTGACTCTGGAGCAGTAGCGAGTTGCGTGGGTGGAGGGAAAGCCACCTGTGGCGGCGGGGGCACATTGCCCATTCTACTTGGTGCCCTTTTCGATGGTCTCTTCCTGTTCGTTGAAGCAAATGGTCTATTTTGGTGACTGAGCCTCTTGTGAATATACAGATAATTCCTCACAGCAAACTGCAATCAAAAAAATATTCACCACAATTAAAATGAGGAAAACTCAACTATAAAAAATGTACAAATTTCCTTAATTTTTTTTATTCCCTACCGAATTCCCACAAATTTCACACTGATAAGGCCTCAACCCCGTATGAATTTGCTTATGCACAGTGAGCTTGTTACCATCCGTGAATCCCTTGCCACACTGGTCACATTTCCACCTCCTCTCCGCCCCATGCTTCCTCATCATGTGATCCCTCATGTTAAATTCAAGCAGACAGCGAAATCCGCCACACTCCTCCCCTCTCTCACAGCTCAGTACTTTCTCACCCTTGTAGCCCTCCATCCCCTCCAACTCCACACCATGTCTGACCATCTTGTGATCGCAGAGCTGCAACCGACTCATCAGCGAGTTTCCACAAATGTCACAAATCAATTTGGTGTTACGTCCTGAGTATCCCGGCCGTTTACTTGGGGGACGCGGATCGTGGGAATGACTCTTGTTCAAGTGATGCCTTAAAGTTCTTAGGTTGTCGTATCTGAGGTGGCAGCAAGGGCAGCTATGCGGGCAATTGCCACTGGTCAACTTGTGCTCATCCTTGATATGTTGTGCCAAATAAGGTCCTCCATTTCTGAACGAGTTTCCACAAAAGTCGCAGCAATCATGGTAGGCAAAAAACAGCTGTTTTTTTGCGGCGTGCTCCAAATTCACATGCTTTCCCATCTCCATCCAGTTTAAAATCTCTGCAAAACAATAAATAAAAAATAAAAATAAACATTCGCTATTTACACCAATTAAAAGCTTAGCAATTAAGTGTAAGGTATTTTAATTTACCAATTCCTTCCTTCGTTTTAATGACTGAAGTGAAGTCACAAAACAGACAACTGATCCCTGCCACCTCCGGATGTTCCAATACTCGATGCAATAGCCATTCCTCGTGACTTCGATAACCCTTTTCCTTCTTACCACTACCACCCCCATCATCAGTTGAACAAGTTAAGCACTTGTACTTCATCGTCAATTTAGCTTTCAGAGAGGAATGTTCTTGATCTTCATGTAAATCCCTTTCCCTCTCGTTGTCAAATTTGTTATCGGCGGGGCACCACTCACAGCTCCATATTTTCCCTGGGTTAAATTTCCCCTCTGGAATTTTGACCAATGTCGCCTCAGAGCAAACATGTTCAGTTGGAGGATTTTCGTGGAGAAATGGATTTTTCTCGAGTTCCTTGGCACTGGACCAATGAACATTACAGATGGAGCATCTGTAGGGCCTTTTCGTATGGAAAATCAAATGTTTGTGGAATTTGCCAAGGGACATGGGCTGTTGGAGGGTGGGGCATAGTGAACAAATGAACTCATCATCAGCTTCAGATTCGTACAACTCCCGCCCTTTACTCTTACTTCCACTTATCCACTTCCGCTTGGCCTTGGCCCCATGCCTATTACTCATGTGAACTCTCAGATTCCTTTTAATCAGCGTGCGAAATCCACCACACTCCTTCCCTCGCTTACACTTGAGTATTTCCTCGCCCGTGTACTCCTCCATCTCCTCCGGCTCCAGTCCATGCTGGACCATCTTGTGATCCATCAGCTGCACCCCACGCATCCCTTCCTTCCCACAAACGTCACAAGCGTCAAAGCCTTCCCTCCCTGCAGTAAATGAAGGGGGCTCCAGAGCATGACGCAAGTTGATGTGCATTTTCAAACTACTCAGTCGGTCGGTTCTGTAGTGGCAACAAGAGCAGCTGAACATGCACCGTCCACTGGTAAACTTGTGCTCATTTCTGATATGGCTTTCCAAACTTGTGCTTTTACATCTCACCGGGATCCCACAAAAGTCACAAGTGTACAACGAGACAAAAAAATCTTTACACGCTGGGTGCTCCAAGCTTGTATGCTTTTTCACTTCGAGCCAGTCTAAAATATCTACAAAATATTAGATAAAAACATAAATATTAATTACAAGGCAGTGAAACTATTAACCAATTTCATTTCCGGTTTCGTTTTTAAAAACAAATTACCAATTCCTTCTTTCGTTTGAATGGCTGCAGTGAAATCGCAAAATAGACAACTGATCGACGCCACCTTTGGATGCTCCAGAACTCGGTGGAATAGCCATTCCTTATAACTTCGATAACCTTTTGAACATGATAAGCAGTTGTACTCCATTTCTAACTGTTCTTTTAAGGATCCATGCACAAGATCCTCGTGTGAGTCCCTCTCCGTCTCCATCACAAATTTAATATGACACCATTTGCAGCTCCAAATTTCACCAAGGTAAAATTTCCCATTTGGAATCTTGACTAAAGTTGCCTCGCTGCAGACATGCTCGCTGGAAGGGTTCTCCTTTAAAAATGGATTTTTCTCAAGTTCCGAGACTCCGGACCAATAAACATTACAGATGGAGCATTTAAAGGGCCTTTGTCCGTGGAAAATGAGGTGTCTGTAGAATTTATCTAATGACATGGGTTTCTTAAGGTTGGGGCATACTGAACAGCTGTAGTTCATGTCTTTAAAATTTTCTAAAAACTTTTCCCCTGTGCAGACCTTCCGCTTGGGAGTCACTTTCTTCTCCTCATCTTTACGAGATAACTTGAGTTTTTTTGCAGAGCTTGGCTTCAGATCTACTTGTTCAGAACCACTATCACTATCTTGATAACTAGGGTCAAAGTCAAGATCATCTGGAGGACTTGGTGGGGGCGATGTCGACTCAAGTGGTCCAGTAACGTCATCTTCATTATCAGCATCCTCATCACTTGCAGGAGACTCTAATGGCCTGTTATCATCATTATCATCCTGGCTGACAACTTCCGGTACAACATATCTGCTGACTCGTGTTCTATT